>JARJRE010000857.1:0-27579 GCA_030783385.1 Akanthomyces dipterigenus | reverse complement strand
TTAATTAATCTAAGTAATAGTTTCACTATTGAGAGTTCTACTCTTAATGAACGCTTTTAATACTACTTAATGTGCTACCCTATAGCTATTAGCCTAACTTACTCTCTAAGAAATAGACCTACTGTGACTTAGTAAATAAGCCATCGTTATATATGACGATCTGCCCATTTAGGAACGCCCCTAGTTGAGAAAGTGAGCGCAGTTTAACGCCATAGAAGCGGCCATTCTCCATCTCGGAGCGTATCCGCTTGTAAGCACAATTAGCACTATGTACTCTTAGCGACTGCGAGTTAATGCTCCATCACCAAGCATGTTCTGACAACTCTTACAGATGCTTCTATTGCTAGATGGGTTGCCACACTTTTTTGTGAGGTAACGGTCGAGGACATCTTGGAAACGACGGGAGCTGTAACCGGCTTTGCGTAAAAATGGCATGCACCCCATCCTTATGGCGGACCGGCAAGCGAGACGATACATTATCTGCCGGCTTTTAACATTGCGAAGAGCCGGAGCGTCTTCCAGACACGGTAGGTGGCAGCTGTTGCGGAGACGACTAGAGCTTGGGAAAGCCTGCTAGCGCACCGAGCTCGCAGAGACGGAAATGTCCGAGGGTCGGAACAGGCTACAGGTTGGCTGCCGGAGACGACTGGTTAACTTGTGGTTAAAGAAGAATGATGGTGAGACAAGAGAAGCCATGAAGGGTTGAAGAGGGACAGCGCAAGATTGTTTCTGTGCGTGCGGGGAGCAGTGTTCCAATGCCATCAATCAACATGGATTGTGAGGCGGAATGTTCAGACCTCATCGACGCCAACCAACAGACCCGGGCATGGTTTCTGCTGAACTTGGTCCAGCTGAGCTACCAGTAGACAGGAGGTTCCGCGTCGATATATCTGTGGCTAGCCGTGCCATGTTGGCAATAAGCCTGTCTTCAGATGATGAGTAAGAAATGCAGCCAGATTGGTTAGCGGGCTAACCCTGTACCTGAAACACAATCTGCAGCGACTGCTAGCTCAACTTTGGCTGCAACACATGGATTTATAGTGCCTGGTGGCAGACTGAGACCATGTGAAAGGAGTAGGTGATAGCGAAAGTCGCCGCTCAAGCACACGCAGTGAATTGTCTACCTTGAAACTGTCACTCACTTTGAGCATTGTCAACTTTTGCAGCCTCTTTATTCTCAATTTCTTCCTCTTTTATCTCGTCTTGTTCTTTTCTTTTCTCAAGCTGCACAGGAACCGGGACCTATTAACCGCCCAGTCTGGGGAAAAGCCCTCGTCAACATGTCCTGTTTTTGAGACTGCTGTCGTCTTCTGAACCTCACGTAGAAATCGCTTTGCGAAAATATGCCACAGTTGTACACTTTCCAGGGCTTTGTCGGGTCACAGATGGAAAAGTCAAACTGCCGCAAAATCTGTTCCATGGCATTAGAATGATTGCACCGGGGCCGCAATCTATGCCATGGAAGGGAAGACTTACCTGTACAAAGATTTTGTTCAATTCCATGACCGCAATCGGGCGACCGAGGCACTACCAGCGTCCATAGCTGAATATGAGCTTGAGTGTTCCCTCCATCAGATTGAGCCTTTCTGGTGTGGCATTCAGCCAGCGTTCTGGGCGAAACTCATTCGCATCAGCACCCCAGATATCTTGTCGTCGAAATATGCCCCAAGCACACGATCCGACGCGTGTGCCGCCAGGGATAAAGACCCCTTTCCAGATGTGGCCTCCTGCTGGAGCCTCCTTGGCCATCAGTCCGGCAACGGGCGGGAAAATACGCAGTCCCTCTTTGACAACCCCCTGCAGATAGAGCATAGAACGTGCCACCTCGTCAGTAATGATGGAACTCGGGAGACGAGCATCGTCAATTTCGTGACGCATTCTCGTGAGAACTTTTGAGTTCGTGGCAATGTATAATACCGTGGAGCGGATCGCAGTAGCTGTGGTGTCGGAACCGGCAACACTTTAAGATACATTAGCCATCGAACGAGACAATAAAGACAGTGGTGTGACATCTACATTTGAAGTAGAATCTCGGACTCTGTTTCTGATTGGCTCAATCCGTGCGCCACAAATGAGCCGAGCATGTCGTTTTGAACCTTGCAATGTTTGCCATAGCGCTCTGCTGCTACACCTTTTGCAATCCTGGCAAGGAAAAATTTAGCCGAAAGTACTTCTTACTCAATGGATACATGAGCATAGCCGTAAAATCGTACCGAATCACTCTACCAAACCCAAATGCATCTGTTTCAGAGGGCAGAGCACTTTTCAGAAACCGCGAAGCCAGCATCTTGACCAACTCCGGAACGACGGTGGTTACCATGACCATGGGAAGGGCAGTTTCGGTAGTTTCAATGTACCTGTAGACATCGGAGTCTGTTTAGAGGAAGCCAAAAGGTTCCCCAAAGGCAATATCCGAAATAACATCCAATGTGAAGTACTGAACCTTGCGTCCCAAGTCTAGGACCTCGTCGTTGTCGGCGTACTTGGCAAGCATGTCCATGGAGCGGTTTATATTCTCGTCGATTTTGAGCTCTAGCCCGTCCACCTCACAGCCGGAGTACTAATAACAGGTGAGCAACGGTCACAAGAGCCTCTACTAGTCAATCATAAATATTGGGGTTGGGGACTGACGATTAGAAGAGGAAACTCACACCAGCTGCCATTTTTGCTCGCAGATTCTTGTGCGCTTCCTCATCTCTCAGGGATAATAAGTTATCCTTGGTTGGGTCGAACCTCATACCATCATACCAGCTCGAACGTCTGTAGTCGGATCGGATATTATACATGTGCTTTACAAGCTCAGGATCACTGGTAATTAGATCGTTTGGTCCGACGCGCGCGATTGGACCTGTAAAATGGTTTCATCAGAGATCATCCCTTCTACGTATATCTGCGGAGAGACATCTGGTTCATACCGTATCTACAAGTCACATCCCAAAAGTCAAGGTAGGCTCTGCCGCTACACACTGTCTGGACCAGCGAAAGGCGTGAGAAGCCAGCAAGAAGCGGTCCATCAAAGTGCCGAAGTCGCCAGTACTTTTGCAGTCTTGCGCCGAGTGAAAGGGCCAGCGCGGTGGCCAAGATCAGAGAAACGGCGCCGCCCCACGAGCAACCTCGTAGTGAAGCCACGAACGCTTCCAGAACAGCCATGGTGGATTAAAATATGGTAGGAGGTATCAGAAGATGATAGAGAGAAGTACAGCCAAGCACAGCTCTGGCGAGGAGGGAGTGGTCGAGCTCGCCATGCCCGCAGCCTGATGGGCAGCCTCGTTCCGGCGGACGTAACGCGGGGAAGCAAAGCCTCCCGACAAGCCACACGACCCAATGACTCCACGTTTATAGACGACTATGCAGTTGATAAAGGAGAGGCGCAGGACTGGCCACATGTCGACCTTGCCACATGAGATTGCAGCGGCAAAGAGCGGAGGGACCAAATCCGTCGCTCTAGGACCTACCTACCTAGCAATCCAGGCACCAAGGTATCTAGGGGTGCTTGGTAGGGGGATTTCCTCTGCTCAGTCAACCGTCCCCTCAAGCATGATTTAAGTGGCTTTGCTATAAAGAAAGACCATGATTCAAGTGTCCCAGGAATAATTCAAATTATTGAGGTTGTTTCATTCTGTGTAAAGTAAGTATTCTCCGGAAGCACACCACATCGAGTGGTGGGCCTGTTGCTGAGGCTTCCCACTAGAGCAGCCAGCGTCCACTAACGCATCCCCTGAAAAACACTCTGCAGCGGGGTCCAACGCCTCACAAAGCCAGCCTTGGCTGCTGTCAACGCGCGACGTGTCTTCAGCTGCTAATCCGTCGGGGCAGCTTCAACAGCTCATCGAACAACACCACAACCACATCCTGCCAAAGCCAAATCGAGACTGCCTCTTTTTTCTCCACCGCCCACACCGTCTACAGCTTCTCAGACTTCCCATCCACCCTCATTATCGAGGAGGTTATGGCAGCCTCCTCAACGCCGCCATGTCCCGACTCTCCATTCCCACGACGGCGCGGCTGCCGTCGTCGCTGCGTGTCGACCCCTCCAACCTGGTCGTCATTAAGAGCCTGAACCGGCTGTCGCGCGAGTCGCTCATTGCGCTGGCCCTCGACTGGCTCGACGACGGCACCGTTGCCAACGCCGTGCCCTACCTCGACCGCCGCCGCGGCCCCGACGACGAGCCCGACGCCGACGACCTCTACCCGCCCTGCCGCACCGTCGCCGAGCTGCAGCAGCTCTACGCCGACATGCACGAGCAGAGGGGCTCCAAGCGCGACGTCGTCAGCCGCGTCCTCGAGGGCGATTGGCGCCACGGCCTGACCCTCTACCAGCTCGCCATGGTCGACTTTGCTTACCTCGACGAGCACCCGGCCTCGCAGAAGTGGACGGCCTACAAGATCCTCCCCCTCACCCCGCCCACCCACGACGCCGCCGACGAGACCCTCAAGGTCGACGAGGCCAGCCTGCAGATCCCCCGCTTCCACCCCTCGACCTTTCTCCAGAACCTCCAGGACCAGGTCCTCCCAGACGTCAAAGCCCACTACCACTTCTACCGCCCTAGCGACTATCCGGTCCTGTTGCTGCGCGTCTTTGCCATTGACTCGCCCTACAACAGCCAGCTCGCCCTCTCCTCCGCCGGCAGCAACGGCTCTGCAACAAACTACACCTCCTCGCGCACCGTCTACCTCGCCTTCCCCGACGGCTCGCCCAACCTGTACATTTCCAAGTCGCAATCGGCCGGCGCGTCGGCCCACGGCGAATCGCGCAGCCTCCAGAGCCTCATCGTCAAGGGCGTCCCCAAGGCGCTCTCCAGGCCGCGGCAGCGCTTCACCCTCAAGAACACGGGCCTCACCAGCAGGAACCTCGATGCGCTCCTGGACCGCAAGGGCCCCGGCCGCGGCAACGCCGCCGGCGGTGGCTGGAGCATCTATGCCAACGAAAAGAACAAAAAGTCGCCCCTCGACTCGGTGCTGCCGCCGCCGCCGCTGTCGGCCGCGTCGGAGCACAGCCGCAAACGAGCCTCGCCGCTCACGCAGCAGCGCCGCGAGGCGAAGCGGGCCAGGCTCGTCGCCAAGGGCCGCTTTGGCGACTCGGCCCTCGTCACGGACGGCAAGGGCGTCGAGCGGCTTGACGTCGTGCTCCAGGACCCCTACCCTTCCGTCAATGGTGTCGACGTGCAGGCCTCCGACGACGACGCAGCGCCGACGACGGGCAGAAGAGGGCCGCGACGCAGTCTAGACGTCATGATGGATGAGGACGGCGACGGGACCGCCGCTGCTGGTGCCCGTGCCGACGGACGATGGACGCCGAATGTGCGAATCACGTTTCAGGGTGCGCATGTATTTGCTGGCATTCGACAGCTCGTGGAAGCGGGCATCGTCGACGGCGAGCGCATGCCCGGCTGGATGACGGGCGAAGACGGCGTCACGGTGGGTGTCGTGCGCCACGGCCGCATCAAAGGAAACAAGGGCTCGGGAATATAACGACTCGCATGAGCAACTTTGCCTGCTTCATGTCCTGTTTTATAATGCATTCATCATTTAGCGTTGTTTAGATGTCATCTTTTGGAATAATGATACCCCCCCAGGATATGACAGGCGTGTCTATCTCTATCTTTCTATTCTTCCAAGCACGATACATTTTGTGCTGTTTCAAATTCAATGGTGACCGTGGCAAAAGTCTTCGGAGAAAAGATGCTTGAAGTTCAATCCCGCTTCGTCTATGCACTCTCGCCGAGGTCAAATACCTTGTTCGTGTTCCTCCAGGCCGCCTCGCAGACCTCCTCGATGGAAACGCCATGGATCCCCGCCACAATCTTGGCGATGCGCTCAATCATGCAGGGTTCGTGGCGCCCCTTGACCATGCAGCCCTCCTGCCAGACCTTGGTCGCTTTAAAGGTCGACGGAACCTCCGGCTCCGGCTTTTGATTCTTCTTCTTGCCGTGGTTTGGCTGCTTCTGGGGCTTGTGCCTCTTGCCGGTGCCGTTGGTCACTCCAGCGGCATCCGGTGCGGCGTCGTCGGCGACAGCGGCTGCGGCGACAGCGACTGCGGCGTCAGCGGTGGGCTCAGCGGGCGATGGCTTCTCTTCCACCAGGTACTTCCAGCCAAAGTGGCTGGGGCGCACTTCACACCAGGGCCCGTCCGTCTCGAGCATGATCCTGTCGAGCGGCAGCTCCTTGACGACGGCGCAGTTCTCCTCCGTCTTGAAACTGCAGCCGTTGATGCCAATGTACAGCCCCAGGTCGAGTAGCTCGCGCATCTCCTCGAGCGAGCCGGTGAAGCTGTGCACGACGCCGCCGCGCTGCAGCCTCTCCAGGCGCGGGCCAAAGGCGTCCTTCATGAGGCGCGCAAAGTCGGCCGCGGCCGCGCGCGAGTGTAGAAAGAGCGGCAACTGGGGCTCCATGGACGCGGCGACCTTGAGCTGCTCCGCGAAGCTGTGCAGCTGCACCTCCTTGTTGCAAAAGTGCAGCCGGTCGTAGTCGAGGCCAAACTCGCCAAAGGCAACCAAGTGGCCGTCGCCCAACGCCTTGGCCTCTGCAAAGATTGCCTTTAGGCGTTCAATGTTTTCGGCCGACTTTTGGGGATCAATCGCGCTGTCAGGGATGGGCGCTGAGGGGTCTGCGTCGCAGGGGGCTGTGTGCTCCTCGCTGTGGGCAGTCGACTTGCCAACGCCAAAAATGCTGCTGCTGCAGGGGTGAATACCAGCAGTATAGTAAACCGTTCCAGCTGTAGAGCAAACATGCCGTGTAAGTATGTGGGTAGAGCGTCGTCGGCGTGCTGGTTCAACTTACGATACTCCTTGGCGAGGGTGGGCGCATCCCTGATGCTGTGCCAGTCCGAGCCTGTCACTAGTAGTTTTGTGCATCCTACAGCCTTGGACCTGTTTATGACAGCTTCCAGGTCGTCGGGGTGTTTTTGGTGGCCACGGTAACGGCCGCGAAATACGCGATCTGCGAGGTTGATGCCAATCTAGCCCGGGTAAGTCACTTGTCATCGGCCTGCCTCGCATAGGCAGAGGGTCACATACATCGACATATCTTGGATCATACGACGGTGCTGAAGGCTCAGCCGTTGCTTCTTGGGCCTCCATGCTGTGTACGGCTGAAGATCGAAATTGCTGTGATGGAAATGAACGCAAAAGTGCTTGTTGAATCAAGCGAGGTCTAGGGTGGCACCTGTCAATCTTGAACAATTGCGCTAAATTTCAAGTTGTTGATTGGCTTCAACTGACTTTGGCCGACAGAACATCAAGGACTTTATATTTACGCGGTGGGAGATTGGCGGAGTCATAGACCAGCTCTGAGTCACCGCGTTTCTGGCTGAGTGAGATTTTCAAAGCTGTTTTGGTGGTTTAGTCTGGCGTGGTGAGGTCAGCTTTCGAAAGCCTGGCCTACCAACGGTGGGTCAGGCATTCTGGGCTATTATTGCACTGCTCAGGGGGCATCGCTTGCGAAGAGCAAAGCACTTGCGAAACAACCAAGCTATAAGAAAAAATTAAAGTAGAAGGAAACACGGCGATGGCAGATATTTTCATTCATGATGATAGTAGTCTAGTTAGCGAGAGCACGCCAAAGAGCGTCAAGCATAACGCGCATCGTAGATGATCGGCCGAGGAATATAGCAGCACCAACACCAATTAAACACCAGACTAATTTCCGAGCCAATCTCGACAGTATCATAATATCAAGGCCGCGAAGCATGTTTAGAAATTCTGTTTCCTCATTGACATGCGGAAATGGGACAGCTGGGATAGGAAGATCGAGGAACTTGCACAACGGCTCCCAGCCGTCCTTCAAATCAAATTCAAGCAGCTGCTCTGTTGGTACGAGCTTCCTCACCATTTCATGGTGCTCGCGGTGACGAACAGGCAGCAGCTGGTGCGCCTCGCGCCTCGAAAAGGTTCCCAGCCACCCCATGGACACGTCAAAATAAGCCGTTGTTGTCGTGCAGTCCGCCCACGGCCCGAGCCTGCATTTGATGAAGCCGCCAATGCCGCAGTATGTCTTGTCAATGAGCACACGGCCATAGCTGCGCGCCCAGCTGTCCACGGGCCGCTCCACGAGAATGACCTTGGCGTCTGGGTAGGCGCCGATGAGCTGCTCGCTGAACATGCTCCCCACGTCGGTAGTGCAGCGGTAGCGCCCGACGAACCGGTCCCAGTCGGCACGCGTCCACGACAGCAAGGGATCGTACGGAGGCAGATAGAAAGGGAGCTGGCTGTCGCGCGAGGCTAGTCTGATGCGCAGAAAAGGAAACGAGCACCACGCTGCGTGAGTCCAGGCATAGGCCTCGCGGGCGCTGGTGTCACGCATGCCATGCTGGATCGGACCGATGGCGAGTATATCCAGCGCCGTGGCGAGCGAGAGGGTTCCTGAGCGGGGGAGGCCGGCGCATATGATGCCCTGCCCAGTCGCGAAGCAAGGACTCGGTGCGGACTTGCTGTCTCCCATATTGAGAAGTAAGTGTAAATTGATTAAGACGAGATGCGCACAGTCATCTAGGGGCAAATGTATTTGGCCAGGCTCACCGACTACATACTACTACTGCTGGCAACATAATAAGTCTCCGAGAGCTAGTCGCAAAGCTATATAGCTTCACCCTTCACAGCCTGATCGGTCACGCCTCGGGACTGACCAGATCTGGCAGACGCACAAGTCCATGCTGTCGAAAATGCGGCAAAGGGCAGTGTTGCGCTGTGATCTGATGCCATCGAAATTCGACCGTGACCGAGATTCGAACCGACATCACAGCGTCGCTCATCGGCCAGATCCCAGGCCATAGCACGACGGCGTGCCGCGTCTGATTGGAGGAGCGAGATTCCTTGGCGAGCCGTTACAGGAGAACACATTCCTTGCCAGGCTGCGTGAAGCGAGTACTCAGTGGTAAAGCCGAAATTCACGGCCGACCCGCGTTAAAAGGCGGGGGGTAGTACATTGCCATTGTCTAGGGGGATCCTTGACGGCAATAGAGTAGTCAATTAGCCAGCCTCGCTGTTCACGCCCATGTCCAGTTGATGATGTGGAAGCTGCACGTGATGGCGCGTCACAGTGCGAAACGCGGTCGCGGTCAAAGCCACAGTGGGTGAAACGGTTGAGACGGTCAAAAGAAAAAACGGTGGCAGAGAATACGACAAAAAAACGAGATTGATTGACTGACATATTGAACTGTAGCCAGAGATCGATTGATTTTGACCGGCTTCTCAATCCCAAGACGTTTACAATTAACTGCATCACTCGCGCCACACACCACATCGCAACAGTGTGTTGCTTGTAACTTTCTCTATTTCTTATTTTCCTTATTTTGCTTGAACTTCTCTCTTCTTACCAGTGAGTAGCCGTCGTGTTTTTTTGTTGCTCTCATGGCCATGTACAAGCACCCTGGTGTCCCTTCGATTCCCTTCGGTTGCCGGTCGCCTTTAAGTGCATCGACCAGTTCACGTGACCCCGCGCCACAGTGCGAAACGCGTCTGGCATGCCACTTTGAGTGGTTGCCGTCGAGATGCAGGTTAAGCATACAAGCTGCCAAGAAGCACAGCAAAACAGCGATATTATACTCGTTAGAAAGCCAGGAACAATTGAATCTCACATGTAGATATAATGAGATTTTTTATTGTCGATACCTAGCCTCAACATGGCCCTGGCCTGCGTGGACATTGTCTCCAACCCTGGCGGCAGGCCCACTGCCTCAGCCAGTTTAATGGATTCCTGGGCTTTGTCATTGTTGTCGCGCTAACTTTTTGGCGTCGCGTAGCAAAAGCACGCGCCCGAGCATAAGAAGCCCGTTGCACCGTCCCTCTCTACGCGTCTGCTTCACTCTTCCCATCTTCAGCATCTGCCTCTGCACACAT
This sequence comes from Akanthomyces dipterigenus, assembly GCA_030783385.1. Classification (NCBI taxonomy): domain Eukaryota; kingdom Fungi; phylum Ascomycota; class Sordariomycetes; order Hypocreales; family Cordycipitaceae; genus Akanthomyces; species Akanthomyces dipterigenus. Next base: position 17,743 of record JARJRE010000857.1, on the reverse strand, counting down.
ACCCAGGCCTAGACTTGCAACGGCTTTCTTCTTTTCATTACCTCACGACAGCTGTCTGTATCCTGGTTGATACCTACAGCCTTTGAGAGTATTCAACTCCTCCTTCGCTTCGGCTTTTCAGTCCACAGTCGTCGCCTCGCCGACGCCATCACGTCGCTGCCATGTACGTGAAGAAGAGAGGTAAGTCGCGTGTGTCCATCATTTCTTGAAACGCAGCCGCTAATGCCTACTACAGATGGACGCCAGGAGCGCGTCCAGTTCGACAAGATCACGGCCCGTGTCTCGAGACTGTGTTACGGCCTCGACACAGATCATGTCGACCCCGTCGCCATCACCCAGAAGGTCATCTCTGGTGTCTACGGTGGTGTGACCACCATTCAGCTTGACGATCTTGTAAGTACCCAATTGATTCAAACGCCACCCGCCATCTCTGTCGCTAATTCGATCCATTAATTAGGCTGCCGAAACCGCCGCATACATGACTGTCACCCACCCTGACTATGCCATCCTGGCCGCCCGCATCGCCGTCTCCAATCTCCACAAGCAGACCAAGAAACAATGGTCTTCCGTCATTAGCGACCTGTATCACTACATCAATCCCAAAAACAACACGGCGTCGCCCATGATTGCTAAGTCAACATACGAATGCGTCATGAGACACAAGGAGGAGCTCGACTCTGCTATCGTCTACGACCGCGATTTCAACTACCAGTACTTTGGTTTCAAGACCCTAGAGCGTTCCTACCTTCTCAAGCTCAACGGTAAGATTGTTGAGCGTCCACAGCACATGATTATGCGTGTCGCTGTCGGTATCTGGGGGGACAACATTGAGCGTGTCGTTCAGACCTACAATCTCATGTCCAGCAAATTCTTCACCCACGCCTCCCCCACCCTCTTCAACGCTGGTACACCTCAAGCCCAGCTGTCTTCCTGCTTCCTGGTTGACATGAAGGACGACTCTATCGAGGGTATCTACGACACTCTCAAGTCTTGCGCCATGATCTCCAAGATGGCCGGCGGAATTGGTCTGAACGTCCACCGTATTCGTGCTACTGGTTCCTACATTGCGGGTACCAACGGTACCTCCAACGGTGTCATTCCTATGCTCCGCGTCTTCAACAACACTGCTAGATACGTCGATCAGGGCGGCAACAAGCGTCCCGGTGCTTTTGCCATCTACCTTGAGCCCTGGCACGCCGATGTCTTTGAGTTCCTTGATCTCCGCAAGAACCACGGCAAGGAGGAGGTTCGCGCCCGTGACCTTTTCCTCGCCCTCTGGATCCCTGATCTGTTCATGAAGCGTGTCGAGAAGAACGGCGAATGGACTCTCATGTGTCCCAACGAGTGCCCTGGCCTGGCCGACTGCTACGGCGACGAGTTTGAGGCCCTCTACGAGAAGTATGAGCGTGAGGGCAAGGGTCGCAAGACCATCAAGGCCCAGAAGCTCTGGTACTCTATCCTGGAGGCCCAGACCGAGACTGGTAACCCCTTCATGCTTTACAAGGACCACTGCAACCGCAAGAGCAACCAGAAGAACCTTGGCACCATTCGCAGCTCCAACCTCTGCACTGAAATTATCGAGTACTGCGCTCCTGACGAGACAGCTGTTTGCAACCTGGCTTCCCTCGCTCTTCCCGCCTACGTCGACTACAACCAAGGCGTCTATGACTTCAAGAAACTACACGAGGTTACCATGGTTGTTGTTCGCAATCTGAACCGCATCATTGATGTCAACCACTACCCCATTCCCGAGGCTCGCAACAGCAATATGCGTCACCGTCCCATCGGTGTCGGTGTCCAAGGCCTTGCAGATGCCTTCCTTGCTCTACGCATGCCTTTTGAGTCTCCCGAGGCTCGCGAGCTCAATAAGCAGATCTTTGAGACCATCTACCACGCTGCCCTCACTGCCTCCATGGAGATTGCCAAGGAGGAGGGCACCTACGAGTCGTACAAGGGGTCCCCCATCTCTGAGGGTATCCTTCAGTTCGACATGTGGAATGTGAAGCCCTCTGACCTCTGGGAGTGGGATGAGCTCCGTGAGCAGATCAAGCAGCATGGTGTCCGCAACTCTCTCCTTTGCGCCCCCATGCCAACTGCCAGTACCTCGCAGATTCTGGGCAACAACGAATGCTTCGAGCCCTACACCTCCAACATCTACCAGCGCCGTGTCCTGGCTGGAGAGTTCCAGGTTGTCAACCCTTGGCTGCTCAAGGATCTTGTTGACATGGGTCTCTGGTCTGATAGCATGAAGAACCGCATCATTGCCGAGAACGGTTCCATTCAAAACATCCCCAACATCCCTGCCGATATCAAGGCTCTGTACAAGACTGTCTGGGAGATTTCCCAGCGCCAAGTCGTCCAGATGGCTGCTGACCGTGGCGCTTTCATTGATCAGTCCCAGTCTCTCAACATTCACATGCGTGACCCTACCATGGGTAAGATTACAAGCATGCACTTTGCTGGCTGGAAGCTTGGTCTCAAGACTGGCATGTACTACCTGCGTACGCAGGCTGCTGCCGCTCCTATTCAATTCACCGTTGACCAGGAAGCCCTGAAAGTGGTTGATGCTGCCACCGCCCGCGAGCGTCTCCCCAAGAAGCGTGCGCCTCCTGCCGGCACCAGCTACATGTCCTCTGCCTCCCCTATGGCCAGAGCCACTGTTGCTCCCAAGGATGCTGGCAACTCTGTCAGCTCCAACGGCATTCCTACTCCTAGCACCACTCCTCCTCCAGTCCTCAACAGAGCTCCCTTGTCTTCTCCCCAGAAGCCCAACACCATGAAGGCTGATGTCGAGGATGGTGACAGCCCCAAGGTCCTGGCCACTGAGCCTTCGGAGCAGGTTGATGAGGAGCTTGTCGAGGGCAAGCACACCAGCAACCAGGATGAGGATGGCGCTAGCAACGAGGATCGTGAACGTGACATTTACTCGGAAGCCGTAGTTGCTTGCAGCATCGAGAACCCCGAGTCGTGCGTCATGTGCAGCGGTTAGAGGCATCAAGCGCTTGCAAGCATATTAGACACGAGTGTATGACTGTACTTTGAACCGGCTGCGAAGCAGACGAATCGGCATGCGAGAAGGTTTTTGTTTTATATCATTCACAAGGCATGAGGAGAAAAGGAAGAATAGGATTTCATGTTGAATAATTTGGCAGTTTTGGTTATGGGTTTCCATTGCTTTGGATGTTTTGCTTTGTGCATTTTTTCTGCAAGGATGGCTACGGATATCTTGGTGTTTATTTTTCGTCTCCCCGTTCGAGATGTGTACTGTCTTGTTTCCGAGTGTGCATACTCTTTTTACCTAGTTGCCCAATGTTAATTACGGATGTATCATTGAAGTTGTACTGTTGTGCTCCAAGTGTCAGAAAAAGCTACATGACAAGGATGTGCGACAAGCGGTGAGGAGAGCGAGGCTGGTGAGATACGCAGCCCGCCGGGACAAGAAAAGGTGGCTTGCTGATTGATCGAGGCCGAGCCACCTCAGCAAAAAAAAAAACCACACCCTTGGCGATGATGCTACCACTGGGTAGATCCAGTTGTCTCGTAGAAGTCTTGTCAGGGTTTGTTGACCTTGCCATGTCTTGAAAGTGGCATCGATTACGTAGTCTGTAGCTAGTGCCCGCCCTCTGACGAGTAGTAAAGCCGCGAACGACCGGCTTTCAAGGCCTTGGTGTCGATCGGATGATTCGGCGACAATCCGTACCCGTGTGCCGAGCGACGATGCTATTTATTCGGAGGCTTCTGCTTGGCGACGTGGTCGTGGTTTACAAGGAGCGTGGCTGGGCCGTAACGCGGCGTTGGCAGGAAAATGCGCGTGGCTGGGTCTTGCACAATGCATGTTCATCTTCTTGCTGTTACCTTTACGTCAAAAAGGTGCCGCCCAAACGGGATTTTCATACGCAGCTTGGGAGACTAATGCAAGCTGCGGCTGCATGTACCAACTCGTGCCAACTTCCGAACCCGGTGTGATGGTTGGATGCCACGATGCCAAATGCATGCTGTATACGGTGGATCTTTACCAGTACAAAGATCGTGCGCAAATAGTATCCCCAAAACAGATCTTGGCAGCCAATGCAATCGTCACCCTGCAGAGAGCTGCTACGTCACAGGTGATTGACTTTTTTCCTCTTGCACGAAGTCTGTCTCGTTTCGGTTTGCGGCTCAGTGCCTAGGCCTTTTTCGGGCTCTTGTAATAGCGTAGGCTGCGGCCAAGCAGCCTAGGAAACGCCGATGCGCGATTGCATTCTTCTTCGGCACGATTCGCAGCCTTTACCGGAAGTAGAGGCAATGACGCCGTGCTAGATATCGTTTTCGTCTGGAACTGTCCGCAGGGAAGCTTCATTGTGATTTTGTGGCCAATCAAGAAGCTAAACAGGGCCGCCTGCTCGCCGTATGAAAGCGTAAATTTTGGAGCTCTCCTTTCCAGCCCCGCCAGTTGATTCGGCACGAGGAAAAATACAAGACCTGCCAGGGAATGGTCGGTAGAGACGCTAATTTAGTATGGCTGTCAATAGGAGCCAACTAACTTAGCCTGTCATGGCGGCAGCGACAACAAAGAGTCGCTAGCTCTGCTGTTGGTTATTGTAAAATAACAAAAAAAAAGAGGGAGGGGAGAAACATAAGACAAGGAAGAGCATGAGAAGAATAAGCTCTTGAATATGCAGGATGAAAAATAATACAAGAGAAAGAACACATGACAAATTCCTTGAGCGGCTGGTAACGCTGTGTCTGTGGCTCTTTGGACATCGACAGTGTTCGTGTATCGCCTCTTGTGATGGTGCGAGGCGGTCTTCTGGTAGAACAAGCTGCGTATTGGGCAATTCCAAGAAGGCTCGAGCTCGCAAGGCACTGATGGACATGGTTCAATGTTAGTCTGTATGAGGACACTGATGGTGGCTCTTGAGGCTGCAACATCGCCAGGATGCATTCCTCATCAGGCCTCGGTTCTTTCCATGGTTGCCAGGCCAAGTAATGGTCCGCCGACGTGGAAAAAAAGTTATTTCCTCTCTAAGGTATAGCCATGCACGGAATTGACTCTAGCGATATAGATATCGCCAACAAATTCAAGCGTCGGGTGTCGTTGAGAGCAGAACCTGAACTAGCTTGGCTGGGCGACGCGAGCCTCGAGTGCACGGCTGTATCATACTTGTACCTCTGTGTACTCGTAGTCTCACTCAAAACGACGCCCAAATTAATCGTGATTCGTCCTCCACAGACCACAGCGCAACCGTGGACCCGCCCTTGGGCCTAGAAAAGCAAGACGTCTGGGGCGAGGCAACCCTTGCAAGTCAAGCCGAGACATGGGGAGCAACAGCAGAATGGTAGAAAGAGCTTCCCAAAAAGCCCCAGCTACCAGAAGCAAAGCCAGGAGGGCATACTGGCCTGGATTGGTGATGTCCAGAGCCGGTGCGGGAAGTGGCCATGGGCCTAACATGCTTCTGGCGACCGGCCAAACTAAGCAGGATTGAGGCTTTGGACTACGACTAGAACGGTGAGCGTGGCTGGAGATCGGACGGCGTCTCGGTTGTGGTAATCTGCTAGCTCAGCATTGCACAGCTTTCGACAGCGATGCAGCTCCAGTCTGCGAGATGAGACCGTTCGGGACAAAGTAGTCAAGCAGATACGGCGGCCGTTATTAGCAGTTTCTGGCACTGTCTAATAATCGGGCAGGTCAATGACTCTGGTGTAGTGTTACTGAGTGGCTGTCCGCTGTCCATGCACCAGTGGATCGTGGACCACTTGAGCTGCATTACCGCTGTGGATCAGTCGAGGAGGAGATTTGTGTGGCGCTCTGTCCTCGCCGAGATTTGCAAGGATCAGAGACCAAAAGTCAGCAAGTAAACGAGATGAGTGCCATGGCAAATAGGCTACCAGCGATAAGTCTCCGTGTGAGTATGAGTTAAAGTTCGGGCAAGCGATAGCTTGTTCTGGACGACACAACATGATTAGTTTCTCTTCCGTGGAAGCTGTTGCCATGCCATTCTTGTTTTTGTTTTGAACCCGTTGGCAGCAACGTTGCATTTGATCAGCTTCGTCGGGAAGCTATTGCCGTGCTGTCTGGCGTAACTAGATTGGACGGTGTCAAGCAAAGTGACGTCGAGGATTCGTGTGGCGCGAGCTCTGTCCAGGGGTGGGATGTGGGTGGAAGCCGGCCCTGGCCCAGACGCAATCGAGTCGAGCTCAGCAAATCCGGCCTGGTTGCTTGGACCAGTCGCTGTAAACTCGAACCGGGCAGCTGTGTGTGATAGATGATGCAGCTGTGTGGATCGGCACCATGGGGAGCCCAGCTGAGCAGGGGCGCGGACATGGGGGGCATCCTGTGAAAGCAATTCCGACACCCAACACCACGAAGCGGATACAACAGGCCCGGCTTGCTGGCAGCACTGGGATGCTGTCGCCTGCGAGTCCATGAACGAGAAGTGCAGGGTGGCCACGTTTGGGTACTTTCCACTGAGCCGCTGAGGCGTGTTGGCCCTCTGCAATTGGACTGTTGGGAAAGTCGACTGCTCCGAGCGGAATCTGGACGAAGCGTCATCGGTAGAGCTGGGTGTTGGGTAGGTAAAAGTCGGCAGCTGTAGGCTGGCCGCACCATGGCCCCGCGCTTGGAGAGTCTTACTTGATGGGAACCTCAATGGAGTGTCGAGGGAAGCTCGACGCCGGCCGACGTCGGAATAGGTTGGCGTGTCGATGATGGTGAGCTGGAGGGCGCCATGAGGCTTTCGCAACAACAGTCCAGCTTGCAGTCTGTGGCGCAGGCGTGCTGTGGTGGCGAGTAGCGGCGTCCCCGTGTCGGGGGTAGCGAGCTGCTGAACGCCCTCTAGCGGCCTTTGTCCAACAGGTTACGGTGCCTGGAGGCTACTGAAATGGAGGCCGGCCCCTGCGCCACATCCGCACCCTCTCGCCCCTCGTTTACCATACGCGTTGCGAGAAAGCTTGATTCCGCCCGTCGTGCATGCGGTCTCTATTGCGTTGAGCATGTAAGCACCTGCTAATTGACAATGCCTCCTTGCTTACCACTTTGTTGAACCAAGAACGCGTTTTTGGGAGGAAATATAGAGTTTGATCCGTGCCCCTCAGCGCAGCCCAAGCTGTAAATAGCCTATGTGTTTCAAGGGCAACGCAAATTACTGAGTATCCCTACCTATTCGATCCTTTCTTTTTCTTGGGCTCTTGTAGCTCGATTCACCCCGTTTCTTGGCCAGCAGACAATACATGGTGGAAGTTGCAAATGCTGACAAGAAGAGGAACTACAAAGGTTTCTGCGCTTACGCTGTCCTTGTGAAGAACACTGAGTATGAGCAAGGGAAACAGAAGTCTAGTCGACGCGAGCGAGGTCCCGCTGGTGCTGCCGATCGTTATAGAAATCATCGGATATCAGCGCATCACACGCATTACACAGTTCTGATATAATTTTCATCTAATTTCCCATCGAAACATGCCTGCGGGGCGCGTGGTAGCGTTGTGCTACAACATCTTTCCACATGGACTCTGAACAGCTCATTGGGCAATGGGCATGAGGTTGTGCGCCAGGCTCGGACTTGGCACACTGCAAGGTTTGAGAGAGTTTGCTCGATTTCGTACATATTGAGCATACAAGTGACAGAACGCGAAAGTTATAAAGAAATGTCTCTTGACATACAGCCCTACAATGCCCGTGCTACCACTTAATAGGCAGAGTCCGCCCAGAGCGAGAGATGCAGGTGGTCCTGCAATCTGGCGATGCAATGCAGCCAACGCTAGCTAAAGTTGGAATCTCAGGCGCTTCTTTGAATGCGGTCTGGGTGTTTACGTGGGAAGAGGTTGACAAATAATCTTGCCGGTCAAGATAGCTTCTGGCAATGACCGCTAGCACAATGCTTTGTTGCGTGGCTAGACCTGTGAGAATGAGCTGGACAATTGCGTCGCGAAACCTCGGCGTGTGTAAGGGAAATTTCTTCGTTGTGCTGCTTGACGAAACAAAGATGTAGTAAGACATGAGACGATGGCCAAGTTTACAACTTGGCGTGGGTATCGTCATTGGGTCATTGTATTACAAGAAACAAGGGATTTGAGTGCAATCGGCAATCACAATAATGACTTGACGTGTTTGATGCATACCGTTTGAGCCGTGTGACGCCATCGGGATGCAGACGCGCCTCCTTTAATGCCAAAAAAGAAAAAGAAATAAGGGGATTTCCAGTGGCGCAAAGGGAGGGAGATTCCGTGGCTGCCCTCTACCAGTAGGCTCGCGGGGTCTGAGACAAGGCGTGCCGTGGGCCAAGATTTCGTTTGCGCAGCACAGCATCAGTTGGTAAAGAGAGCCAGCGAAGTATCTTTTGCTGCAGGCCTGGAATTACTGAGGCCGGCGGCAGCAGCTCGACAAAGTCAATCTTCATGGTACGGATGCCTGTTGTAGTCTTTACTGGAAACGCTAATAAAGAATCTCTCGACGCATCAAGACAGCTGGACCCAGCAGACCACAGAGAAGGAACCGGAACCCCAATGTAATTTTAACAATAGAAAGCCACCTCAATTAAGTGGTCAACTGACTCTTGTAAATCCGCACAGGTGGTCCAGCTGACCAGCCTGGTGTGTCAAGTTCCTCTTCATTTCGCTTCAGGCAGTCGACCCCACTGGCAGGCGCCCTACAGCAGAACCGGTGGGCATCTTACAGTGGGAGAGGCCGCTAAAGACCGCTAGAGCGCATTGAGGAGGACCGCAGCCAAACAGAGGTGAGCGATGGGCTTTGGCGTCGTTTGCAGCGCACCGCTAAGATTGGTCCCTGGAGCCTAGCCTGGCGCGGAATCAAGAATTTAACTAGCACACAGGACCGTGCTAGACAAGAATAAATAAATATTGAAAATAAAGAACTTTTTAAAAAAAAAGATAGCTGTGCCTGTCAGGGGGTGTGGCCGGCCGCTCGCCTTGCAAAGCTGCACTTTGTTGTAATTGTTACATCATAAAGGCAAGTTTGCCCTTACACACTTCCTTTCTGATGGGCATGATTGATGCCTGCGCCTCACCAGATGAGCTGTGGTTGGAATACAGGGCCTTGCTGGGCTGAACTGCCACTGCCTTGTTTGCAAGAGGTAATCCGCTGTTGGCTGCTGCGAGATGGAGCGGAAAAAAAAATCGCGAGAGACCGAGAAGAGAAGAAGCAATGACGGAGCTCGTCTCCACCTCCTTTTCCTTGAGGCGCGATGAGATACCCCTGTCCGCCTGTGTGGCTAGTGCTGGGCCGATTTTAGCGCGTTTTTTTTCGGCCTCTTCCAGCCAGGACCAGGACCAGGCCCCAGCTTGGCGGTGATTAGTACCTTGCCAGTGCTACCCCAGCCCAGCGCTGTTCCCCCACCACTGGCCCGACCAGCCAGCCCCCAAAAAGGCCTCCCAGCTCCCCCCAGCAACAGCAGGTAGCGCCGCACGCAGGTACCTGCTTGTAACGCGAGGTACCTGCACATTTCACACCCAAACCTTGCATCGCCTGTAGCCGTCTTTGCGCCAGTCTGGTGCAAGCTAACCTTGGAGCTTGGAGGGCGGCGAGACAGCAAAGCAAATGGGAGCCGATCCAGGGCATCATGCCTCCTGCGTTTGCTGGCCTTCTTCGTCGGCCAGCTGCTACCAGTACAGGTACCTACCTACCTGCCAGCTGCCCACACCCGCCAGCTGGCAGACGGCTCATCGCCATCCACAATTAAGAGTTCGTTCTCTTGGTCCATTGGTCCCGCCCTGATTGCCGTTTGCCGTTTCCTAGACATGCTCTCGCTGCACTACTAATTGCCTGCCTCCCCCCCATTCTCGAGAATCCTTCTTCTCTTCTTTTCCTCCTCACGCTTCAATTGCCACCGGTTCATCTCCCTCAAGTGTTCCTTTCAAGATTTCCCTGCAACACCTCTCAGCCCTGTGCTTTGTCTCGTCGACTTGAACACTTCTACCAAACAGTATGTCTTGCTTCCTCCCTCTAGTCTTACACCGCACACCTCTTCCATCTCCTTCGTCTTTATACCGAACCAACGGCTGTATGCGGTGATTCATTTTCATCACTATTCGAGATGATGCCGGTCCACAACCTTGAGGTTCTTCGAACGCCAATCGCACCAAATGGCAGGGATTTGTCCCGACGGCTTTTCGCTTCACTGTCACCTGGCGTCTCCTCTGATATTCTCGTTCTCGCCGTCTTGTACGGGCACTCGCACCACGTCGGACACACGCTAACTGTCATCTCTGACATAGATTCCGTGTTTCAACCCAACCATCACAATGAAGACCTTCTTTGCTCTCAGCACTCTGGCCGCCGTCGTCATCGCCCAGGATCTCTCTAGCCTGGCTCAGTGTGGTGTAAGTAGACAATGTCCTCAACCATTGTGCCGACCTCGCGGCTAACATGCCCTGTCAGCAAACTTGCGCCAACAACATGATGGCTGCCTCCAAGGCCCAGGAGCTCGGCTGTACCCCCAACGACCTGAAGTGCCTCTGCGACAATGTCAACTTCGGCTACGGTCTCCGTGACTGCTCTGGCGCCATCTGCCCCAGCGAGGACGCTGTCAAGGTTGTCGCCTACGGTATCGCTGCCTGCAAGAGTGCCGGTGTCACCATCAACCCCGGTGGCGCTGGTAGCAACGGCAACGGTGGCAACGGCGGCAACGGTGACGGCAGCAACGGCAACGGCAACGGCAACGGCGGCTCCGGCTCCTCTGGATCTGGATCTGCCACCAGCACTGGCTCTGGCTCTGGTGGCAACGGTGGCGACGGTAACGGTGCCTCTTCCACTGGCTCCAGCTCCGGCTCCGAGACCACCGGTACCTCTGGCTCTGGCGTCGGCGGTGCTGGCGGCAACGGCGATGGAAACGGTTCCTCCACCGGCTCTGGCTCCGGTTCCGAGTCGACTGGCTCCGAGTCTGGCAACGGCTCTGGTGAGCCTACCTCCACCGGCTCCGGCGAGGCTACCTCCACTGGTACTGGCGAGGGCTCCGAGTCCACCACTGGCTCCGAGTCTGGCAACGGCTCTGGCGAGGCTACCTCCACTGGCTCCGGCTCCGGTTCCGAGACTACTCAGGCCCCTTCCTCCTCCGAGGGCTCTGGCAGCGGCAACGGCGAGTCTTCTTCCACCGAGGGCTCCGGATCCGGCGCTAGCTCCACGAGCAGCTCCAAGAACTTTGCTGCCCAGGCCACCGCCCCTGCTGGTGTCGTTGCTGCCGCTGGTGTTGTTGCCGCTCTTTTCCTGTAAAGGATTCGAGCCTGTACCTTGAATTTTTTTCTTCATGATGCACATGTTTGTCACATAATACCCCGCCTGATGCATCTCGATACGATTCGTCATCTGGGTGTCGCATTTGAGCTGGAAGAACCTACCTGGGCAAATCTAGACAGAACGTGGTACTCGGCTGTGGACTTGTCACGAGATGCTAGGCAGGCTCCACGAGGGTCGATATGATTTACTGATCTTGTTCTTGTTCTAATGGTAACGATGGGAATGGACAAGGGATTCTTAATGTACGGTTTTTACGCCGCAAGTGTTTAGAAGAATATAAACCTGATCGTTTGCCCGGCTTGGCGGCTTGACTTGTCTAGCGCCCCAGGCATTAATAGATAATAATTGGTTTTGCGACTATTACTTTGCTGAGCTGCTGTGATTATATCGCCTGTGATTGTATTGTCAAAGACTATCCTTCCTCTATTTTCTGTGTTGATACTCCAAATTTAGTGTTGGACTCGATGTGGCCGGCTTGGCGTTTCTCAGGGCGAAGCCAAGTCTCTGTTGACATTTGCATCAGTGCGCTGCGGCGCGACCCTTGCACATGCGCCGGAGCGACAGCATCCGGTTTTTACTGAATTGTTCTCGGCAGGTATCTATGTACATTCACTTGATCGGGCGGAAGCGGTTGTTTGTCAAAATTTCAGATTCGAGATGGCTACAATACAAAACAAGACCCTTGCCGTAAATGGCTAATTTCTTGGCTACGAGTACACTGGCTGCATACTGATTCTATCTTGTAAAACACATCGAAACAAACAAGTCTGATGGTCCTGAAGCTGCTTATTCATGATCAAAATGCAAAACGCACAACCCCGTTCAATGCCTCATGCTCTTGCCAATCTCCGACTGCCACCCTTTGGCGCGCTCGAAGCCGTTTGAGTGCGTCTGATAGTCCATGAGGGCCTGGACGACCTCTTCCTTGGAGTTGAGGACAAAGGGGCCGTACTGGACAATCTCCTGGTCGAGCGGGGTGCCGGCAACGATGACGAGGCGGGCGTCGCGGGCGGCGTCGGTGTCATTTTCGACGTAGACGGCGTCGCCCTCTTTATTGAAGACGGCATTGTGGTACTGCGCCACGGGCAGGCGGTTGCCGTCGCCCTCCCTGCCAAAGACGACGTCGCCCTCGAGGACGTAGGCAAAGGCGTTCCAGCCCTGGGGCAGGGGCTGGACGACGCGGGCGCCGGGGCGGAGGGTCAGGTCGAGGATCCAGACGGGCGTGTAGGCAACGTCCTGGACCGACTCGACGCCGTGGCTCGCGCCGGAGATGACCTTGATGGTGGCCTTGCCGCCATCGGCCTCGACGTGGGGAATCTCGGCCGCGCGGAGATCCTTGTAGCGCGGCGCCGAGTACTTGAGGTCGCGGGGCAGGTCGACCCAGAGCTGGAGGCCGACGTTGGCGCTGCCGTCGGGGTTCTGCGCCGGCATCTCGGCGTGCACGACGCCCTCGCCAGCGCGCATGAACTGCAGGTCGCCGGCGTGGATGGTGCCGCGCGCGCCGGTAAAGTCTTCATGGTCGACGGCGCCTTGGAGGAGGTAGGTGATTGTTTCTTGGCCGCGGTGGGGGCTTTGTGAGGTTGGTCATGTTAGTGATGCGCCGTTGCTGAAACCGAGGGGGGGGGGCGGGGGGGAGCTTGTGAGGGTGGTATGGGAGAGGAGGAGAAGAAGACATACTGATCGGGGAAACCAGCACCGGGCTCAACGGAAAAGTGATCGAGCATCAGAAAGGGTGTCAGGTTGCGCAGGGCAGGCGTGCCGATGGAGCGGCGGACGCGGGCGCCCTGGCCCTCGGACTGCTCGACGGCCAAAAAGGCCTTGCTGATGGTGCGGGGCACAGCAGAAGCGGTCGCGGTCATTGCGGCGGATGTCTGGTTGTGAAGAGTGGTGGAAAGGTGAGAGCGCCGTGTGAGGAGGAGCCGGTTGGTGGCTGCAGATGTGATGGTGAAGAGTGCCGGTGGTTCGGCTGCGGTGTAAATGTAGACGAGGCTGGAGAGGAGTGCGAATATGGCTGCTGCGAAGAAGTTGCCGAGCGTGATTCGAAACATGGAAATTCTGCAGGCTTGGGGACCAAGACGGTCGTTATATCGACGGAGCGCGATGCGTAATGGAAAGGTTGCGAATTCTTTGGAGGATGGTGGTAAGGGCAAAGTGACGAACGCTTCCTGTTTTTTTAGTCAAGACGGTGCCATTTTCTTCCAGTTCTATCTAGGCTAATCAGAACGATGGCAAATTGACAGGACCTTTGTCAAATAATAGGGTTGGGAGTGCTTGCATAATTATTAGTGACCGTCTGCAACAGCAGCAGCACTGGCCAGTAGGAACAGAGGACCGGGACTCTGGGCGAGCCCTGTCCAGCCAACAAGCTCGCCATTGCTTAGATGTTCCTTACATCAGCGCTCTGTAATCGCACCGCACACTGGGCCGGAAATGGTCTATCATGTGGACACTGGCAGCCGAGTTCTGGCTGGGTGTGAGTGGCTGAGCTGAGTTGTTAGTTTTGAGTGGCGCCAGTGGTTAGTTCCGCAAAATGCGGTCCTGGGAATAGGGCGGAAATGCTTGGACGACTTTGGACGCTGTATTGATGAACAGACGGCAATTGAATCGAGTCGACCAGCTACGGGAAAGTTTTGCAAGTTTCTGAAGAGTGAAGAGACTGTCGAGCTGAGCGACCAAAAGATGATGTATCAATCTCGAACCGAATTGGCAATCGTCTTGTCCACGTAGCTGTGCTTGTAAGCTGGATGGACTGAATCCAACATCATGGATGGCTTGATACGATGGAAAATCTATTCACTTATTCTTCTGCAAAAAAGCACCATCCATCTATGGACTCTCATCTGCATGCTTTACAACCTCGACAAGCTTCGCCACAGCGCCCCGTACCGCGTCCATGCCCGGCTTCTCCTCCTCCAGAAACATGGCGCGCTCAAACAGGTGATCCTGGCCGTCTGCCACAAACACCGCCACCTTGTCGCCGCCCATGACCTCGCGCAGCTGCTCGCTGATTTCCAGCGGCACAGCCGAGTCAGCACTCCCGTGAAAGATGACAGTCGGCGGCCACTGCGCCCTGCGCGCCGCCGACCACGCCTGCCACGTCCGGCCGCCGTCCAGGGCCGCCGTCATGTCCGGCCAGCGGTTGTGGTAGATGAAGTACCGGTACAGCAGGGCGCGGGCGTCCCAGAGCTGCCTCTCCTGCGGCGTGCGCGTGTCCGGCACCACTTGTGGCGTCCAGGCGGGATCGCGCGTGCCGTCGTCGTCATCCCGGAGCGCCTCGACGCGGAAGATGCCGGCGTCGTCGTGGCCGTTGGGGATGGAGCGGCCGACGACCAAGGGGCCGGCGAGGGCGGGCTCGACGGCGGACGCGGGCGTGACGCCGGGCGTGACGAGGACGGAGGAGCGGTAAAAGGGGTGCGTGAAGGAGTTGATGCCGGCAATGGAGAAGAGGGCGAGCGGCGGCGGGTTGGCGGTGCGGCCGAGATGCGCGGCCAGGAAGAATCCTGAGTCGGGTGCGTGTTAGTTGGCGAAGCAGTACAAGAAGTCTTGGCAGATACTCCAACTGAGGGGAGAGGAGAGATGAGCACACCTGCACTGGCCCCGACGACAATGACGCGCCGCTTCTTGTCGCTGCGGCTGTCCCAGCTCTGCGCAAAGCCGTACGCGGCCGTGACGTCTTGCGCCAGGCCGTCGGTGCCTGTCTGCGGCATGAGCCGGTAGCTGGCGCTGATGAGCGGCCACTTCTGCCGGTTGCAGGCCTGCCCGCATCACCCTTTTGAATCAGCTTCCAGGAAGAAGAGGCAAAAAAGGTACATTCAGGTGACTTTTCCGTTTGACACAGCCCTCTTCCGACATACCTGCACCAGCCAGGGCGGCACGCAGTCGCGGCCCCAGCCCGTCAACGCGCCGGCGTGGA
This sequence comes from Akanthomyces dipterigenus, assembly GCA_030783385.1. NCBI lineage: Eukaryota > Fungi > Ascomycota > Sordariomycetes > Hypocreales > Cordycipitaceae > Akanthomyces > Akanthomyces dipterigenus. The sequence continues at coordinate 2,606 of JARJRE010000857.1, read as the reverse complement.
AGAAGAGCGCGACGGGCGCGTCCGGCACGGGCTCTGCGACGGTGTAAATGTCGCACGCAATGGGCATGCCATGGTGTGCGTATACTTTGGTAATCTTCTCAAGCATGGTGAAGCGAATTCTGTGCTGATGTTTGGTTCAAGTTGGCTTGGCTGTCGGCTGCTGCACACTCGGCGCACTGTGGTGGGGTTGACGTTGGGAACATAGCCGCCACCGCCGGACGGAAGCGATGTGCCTTGAAAGCGGCATCGGGTTGTGCGAGTTTTCTCTATTTGTTTGACATGACGGATTTTATGTGAGTTTCTCGATAGACGGATGGGTTTTACGTTATCGGGGTGCCAAGTACAAGGACGATGCTGCCAGACGGCACTTATACCGGCAAGATGTAGTGGCCAATGTCGGGAAAAGCACCCGGCCAGGAGATGATAAGCAGCCTCACTCTGTATGTTGAAAAGAGATTTTGAAGTTTGGTCTTTTATATTGAGAGTAAACGGCCAGAAGAAGATTCCTGGCGGAATATACACGAAGCTTTGACAAGATGACGAATTTGCGCCAAGATTGGTCGCCAGGCAACCTATGGGAAGACTTTGGCCGAGGTTGCCTCTAGGATTCTACTTTCAAACCTTTAGCCGTGGATCTCCTTGTTGGGCTAAAATCACCTGCATCACATGGCGATGCGCTGCATCATCGCGCGCGTAGCTGTCACCGCACTTGCTGCTATAGCATCTTTGCTCCGTTGGGCTGCTCTCCTTGGCCGTCGGGCTGCACCAGGTTGCACAGCATGACGCAGAGGCAGAGCGGCCGTGGCCGAGAGCAACAATGAGGTGCCAAAGATGGCAATGATGCTGATCGTGCGACCGTGTCCGCCTCACCAAAAAGCCATGGTGCCCTGTGCAGCCCGAACATGTCCGCTGTGCGACGCGAACCCGAGAATCGGGATCCTCTGCAGACGGCTCTGGCCGCGTTGCACGACAGCCTGCTGTCTTGACCGTGCACTGTAGACTATAGTGCTATAAGCAATATACGTCGTACGTTGGGAGAGGGTCGGCCCCATCCATGTTCAAAGTACCAAGGCTGAGGGCTCCTGCAGAATCAACGCGGCGCATCGTCGGGAGGCGCCCGCACCCTTGGGATTTCTGCCCTACGTGACGTGATGCTGCGCTCTGCCTGTTGCCCATCTGTGGCGCCCCAGGCTGTCGAATCGGAAAAGGAGAGCCGCAAACTAGTGAGAGCCCAGCCATTCAGACGCCGGAAAAGACGCAACGAGCGCGGGCGCCCAGCTGCACTGGCCCGTCTGGGTGCGGGTGTTACAAGCTTGCGAGCATGATGCTGCGCATGCCCGGTCCGGGTCTCAACGTCGGCTCGGCAGTTGCTTGTCGCCGGGACCAGGCGGCCGGGGCCGGCGGGTACAGCGGCGTCTTTATAAGTGAGTGAGGAATACCTGGTCGAGATGATGTTGTGTACTTGTTGGGAAGCAAACAATCCCGGGGCGATTTTTCCATGCGGAATAGGGCTGCCCTTTTAGCCCCGACTCACTTATACAGGCGGCAGCTTGCATCAGCGGACAACTTGCGCCGACTCTTGTCCAGAGCTACAAATGCACTGTTCCAGAGTCGCCGCCACTTTGGCCACAACAAGGGTGCGTGCGTATGTGTGTGTGTGTGTGTGTGGAATGACAGGCACCTCTTCCGCTTTGTACAATGAACCCTGGCCTCTCTTCTCGCTCTCGCACCTGGTTTGCTTGATGAGAAAAAAAATAACTAATCAAATATTACGCCCGCTGTTATTCGGACCGCCCTATGCCGGAAGGATGTGGCGCGGAGCTCGCAGATACCCTGCAAGGACCCGACTCATTTGACCATCATAATATGCGCCCGCCAGTCGCGCCTTTTCTCTTTGACGATGAGAGAAGGGAGGTGGGACGACAAAAGAAAAAAAGAAGGCTTAGTTGCTTTAGAGTAATAAGGCTGTCCGGCCTGTTCCTCCTGCGGTCCAACCAGATTCCCGGGAGGCTTGTCTCTTGGCAGCAGCTCTCATGCACTACACCGCTCTTGCGTGCTTTTCCTCCAGGCACTCTTCCTGTCATGATTGGCTTTATTAGTCGACGTGCTGGTACAATGGCGGCAGACGTCTTCAGCAGCTACTACGGCATCAAGCAGCTACTACGGCACCAAGCAGCTACTACTGGTAGCTACCAAATCCCTGTCGTCCGTGGCTGGCCAGGAGGACGCTGGTTGGCGCACTTGTCTGCATATTTGCTTTTGCCATGTCGACACGGGGGCATTCTCGTCCTTTCCCTTTTCTCCAAGTAAGAAAAAAGATTTTTTTTTATATTTTTCTCTTTAAAAAAACTAATTTTTTTCATTCGATCCTTTGGTGCTCCGTTCCTCCGCCATGGAATTCAAAGCCGAGGCTTACGCCCCCCTTCGAGTGAAACCAGTCTATGCCCTATTTCCGATTTCCCGGGACCGAGCCTCTGCATGTTTTGCGTTTGGCGCACCTCATGTGTTTTGGTGTGCGGTCTGCAAGTCTCTCAACAGGGAGCAGCCTTCTTTCTGGCTCAGGCCGATCAAGGAGCCACGCCTTGGGGGGGGGGAGGGGGGGGGGG
>JARJRE010000852.1:0-17340 GCA_030783385.1 Akanthomyces dipterigenus | reverse complement strand
GATGATGAAGAGAAGCTATCCTGAGGGAGAGAGGCGGCTGTGGCCAGAAGGCTCCAGTGGCTGACTCAGCGGCAGGCCTGGTGGGCGTGCCTGCCAACAATGCGCATTATTGCGGCCTAGAAACCGTCCGCCTCAATCAAATTTCAATTATCGGGATACACAGATAGTGTCCAATATCCGCGTAGACTGCAGAACACAAGCGACGAAGAGTGTGTTCCGTATTTTCAAAGGTTGAACATGCAGTCCCTGCGCCAAACGGCAGTCAAGGGAATCCACGAGGAAAAGGCAACAAATTTGGACCGTGTCTGTAGAACGCTTTGCGAATCGACGTGTTGCTGGCCTCGCCTGCTACTAGACGCTGAGTTTGGCCACCAGCTCGGCCACGCTGTCGGCATAGTCGGCCAAGAACTCATGCTCACTGATGTTGAGATCGACAAGCATCTGGTTGAAGGCTTCGACATTGATATCCGTTTCACGCTTGAGAGCGGTTATGGCGAGACTAGCGGCGACAGGAACGCCTTCAACTTCGGGCTTTGGGGTGCCACTGACTGTGGGAGCGCCCGCAGCAGAGGCTTCTACCGAGACGCCGAGCCCCTCAACAATGGCAGCAAGGAGGGGCGCAATGACAGGGACATCTATTCTGAGGCCGTCTGCATCAATAAGAGGCTGCTCTTCGCGCTTGGCGGCAGTTCTCTCAGCACCCATAACAGTGTTGGCAATGTCGCCGCCAGCCTTGCCAACAGTGCCAAGAGGACCCTGAAACAGGCCAGACACAGTACCGGTGGGGGAAGCACCAGCAGCACTCTGAGCAGTATTTGCGCCGCCATTGGCGGCTCCGGTAACATCGCCGAGAAGATTGCCAACAGCACCCAAAGGCTCTTTGGTCAGGCCAGAGACAGAGTCGGTGGCGCCAGTAGCACCTGCAGTACCCTTGGCGGCTCCGGTGACACCGCCGAGAAGCTTTCCAACGGCACCCAGAGGATTTTTAGTCAAGCCGGAGACGGAGTCAGCGGCACCAGTAGCACCCTTGGTGGCTCCAGTGACACCACCGAGAAGACCTCCGACTGCGCCAAGAGGATCCTTGGCCAAGCCAGAGGCAGCAGCAGCAGAAGTGGCAGCGCCGTTGGCTGATCCGGTGACATCGCCAACAAGGTTACCAACAGTGCCCGTAGGATTCTTGCCGATGGCCCCGACAGCGCCGAGAGGGCCCTTCATTACACCGTCAACGAGGCCGCCTTCCTTTCCGGTAGCACTGCTGGCCAAAGGTCCGGCAATAGGGACTTTCTTGAACAGCCCACCCAAAAGACCGAGCAGGTCGCTAATAAGGCCTTGATCAAACATCTTCTTGATGCTAGCTTCCGTAACACCATTTTCCTTCAAAAAAGAGGTGAGCTGCTGCTCAGCAGCCTCAGTGGCGCCCTCAGCCTCATCAAGGACAGATTTGAACGGAATAAGTTCTTGCTGAGAGTTCTTGAGCAGATCCGTCAGCTTCGTCTTGTCTTCTGAGGACATGTCCTGGAAAATCAAGCCACCAGTGGCCTTGTCGGCATCTTCCAGGATCTTGGCTGCCTGGCTACCGACAGACGTCTGGCTAGTGGCCGGAGAGGGAGCGGCCGGGGAGGGAGCGGCCGGGGAGGGAGCGGCCGGGGAGGGAGCGGCCGGGGAGGGAGCGGCCGGAGCAGTGGCAGTAGAGTTGCGAGCGGCAGGAACGGCATCGCGGTTAGCAAGCGCGGCAACAAGGCCGTTGACAAGCTTGGCATCCTTGCCGGAGACGGTTATCGTTCCGTTCAGGACAGCATGGAGCGCAGAAACATCGACGGAAGTTGTGTTGACATTTGTGCCGACAGGCGCAGCCCGTGCACCGATCAGGTATGTGAAGACAGTGGCAACAATGGCGGACTTCATTTTGGCGGTTGGGGAAGAGTGAATGAGCTCCCACAATTATAGACTGCGAGGAGCTTATGCGAAAGCCTGCTTGTAGACGGCAAGAGTCTTGTAAATGTGTTTGAGAAAGAGGCTCTGGAGAGGAAAGCATGCTTAAGTTCGAGAGGTCCATGAAGGCCATCTTATAGCTCGATGTTGCTTCGACTAGAATGGCACCTCGTAATCGCGTCTTAGTTTGCATGAGAGTCCATTGAAAAATTACAGAACTGCATGCTAGTAAAACGGCCAGCAGAGCCGCTGAGCAAAGACAATGGAACGCGACGGCGCCATGGGTGCGACGGGCCGTCTCATGGTCAGTTAGCGCTGAGGGACCAGATGGCCCGTTGGGAACCCCGGGCAGAATAAACAAGACACGGCTTAGAAAGATGCAATCATCATCACTTCCAGCCAGTCGATGAAGACAAGCAGGGCCGGAAATGACAGCTACGTGGTACCGGGAATGCGGTGCCATTCCAACGCAATGGCGGGCTAGCTTCGAGAATCCGCACATCAAGTCGGCCCCCATTTCAAGTGTTTGAGAAAGGATGGAGCGCTTTTTGAAAATTCAAGGTTACATTGCCTCGGGCCATGCAGAGCCGTCCACGTAGTCTAGATCGAGGTAGGTTGTCAGCGCGGCACATGCAAGTCTAGGCTTCGATGGATGGCGGCTCGCCATTCCGATCTTGATGACTTTGATGCTATAAGCCGACTTGGCCGATAGCCTATGCTTCGTGCCGTCTCATTCGGGTTGCAATCCCACAAGGGAGGCTGGCTGTTGTTGGGCTCTGTTTAGGGCTTCCAAGAGACTCCTAGAATTGGCGTGGCAGAAAAGTCAGAATCACATTGAGACACGGCAAGAATAGCTCAATCAAGATTCTCGTGGCACGAAAACACCGCGAAAGCCATTGTTGAAGGACGGTAGGCGAGAATGCTGCCCGATACAATTGCGAGGCGGGTTCCTCGGGCGAGGCTTTCAATGTCTCATATTTCGCCGGCAAGCTACCGCGGGAAGCAGCGTGCCGGGCTAGAATGCAAATGCACCGGTGTTCCCAGACTATTGCCTTGCCAGGCATGCCAGACGAGAGGCCGTGGGGGCGGAGTGATGGGAGGGAGCAACCCCTTTGAGAGTGAGACAGAAAAGTCGGGGATGCTGGTTAAGCGAACTTGTCGGCCTGAAGGCACGCCTCGTCAAAAACGACTGCTTCAGGGTTAAAGTGACGAGCTGCGTACTCTGGCGAATGATTGAAATGGTGGAAGAATCAGTGACTGGGGAACGATACGCGTTGGTTGAGAGGGGGCTTTGTCAGCAGGGTTGTTGGTCCTCTTGGAAAAGTACCATCGGACGCTTTGCAGGTGCAATAGCCTCTACGCGAGAGACGAAAAGGACATGGATTCAGATTGATGACTTGCTAGCCTCTTTATATGGCGACATCAAATCAAAGAGAAAGAAAAATGCTGCTGACATGTCGCTGTATAAGAAAGTTGGCACTGCCGCTGGTAGCGGCCAAGTACAGGGTACCTAAAGTTGAACAGCGAGCTACCTATGCGGGCGCCAATTGGCGATGCAGCAGGTTGCACGCTCACCTGCAGTGGTGGAGCGGTCAGGCAGTGTAGATCCGTGTTGTATCATTTTTTATTTTTAATGATGAGATGAAAAGAGCAAGAACAGCAACCGGGCTCGTATACATGCATGCATTTGTTGATTATTCGAGCCAGAACAGACCCTGCCGTCATCAGCGCCTTGAATATTATGCCTGTCCCTCATTTACAGTGGAGGCGCATCTGCCGAGCCAGCCTTGGTCGATCTACTTTTAGCGGTGTGTGCCTGGCGATGGGACGGCACGTGAGCTGAATCCCGGCAGAAAAACAATATCACCTGCTCGCCTGAGACCTGAGACTGCAGCAGAGGAGATGCATTTGGTGGCTTGCAGAGAATTGCGCAAGCCGTTGCCTAAGATGACGGCGGACTCGATCAGAACATCAACTTTTTCCTTCCAAATCTCTCCGGTCGTGAGGCAATTAACACGGCATCCAAGTCGGAGGGCCCTTGAAAAACCCGCCGTGTGTTCCTGGTACGTAGTGTCGTTGAGGTGCCAGACTGCTTTGGGCCTGGCGCAGCACATCCGGCGGTCGCTGAGCTCCACCGAGGTGACTAAAATGCGCTAGAGTCCACTGTAGCGCTCACTGTATCCGACAGCACTGCAGTCTGTAGTCTGCAGCTCCCGCCAAAAAGGCGGCCTGCACCTCTTTTTGTCTAGCAAAATCCCCGGCATCGCTCCCCGGAAGGCCCTGTATCTTATCTCTGACTCCCGAGGTTCCCCCTCCAGCGCTGCCAATCGCACTGGCGCTCCCCAGCTTCTGCTTGTCCCCTCCGCTGACCGGACCTTTTTTTTTTTATCTGCATCTCACTCACCAACTCCACTCCTCCCAGCGAGTCACAGCTCAACCTTTCCGCCCGCTAATAATTGGTTGTCTGCCCGTCCACAACAAACTTTCCTTCTTTTTTTGTCCCTCTCTAATTCTCCTCAACCTCTCCAACTGCGCAGAAAGCCAACAACCAGGGGCACACAACGCTATACAGGCTGTGCTGGTTGCCCTGATTGCCTCTGCGCCTGCGACCGTCACCGCTGGAATGCCTCTCTCAGCTCCCATGGCCGCCCTGGCCGGTCGAGCGCCGGCCCTGCTCCGACACGGACGTAGAATTCCCCAGACGCTCACCGCGCGCTCCTTCACCTCGGCTGCCGTCAACAGCTCCGCTAGGCACTCAATCCGCCTCCAGCAGGCCAAGCGATGGACTCCTACTGTCGCCGCCCGCTGCTTCAGCGCCCGCGCCTCCCAAGAGGCCCCCAATCCCAAGGCCTACCTGGAGAGCGGTGTAATCAAGCCGCAGCAGACTGTCAATGTCAAAAAGGTCCTCGTCATTGGCAGCGGTGGTCTTGCCATTGGTCAGGCCGGTGAATTCGACTACTCTGGTGCGTCGCCTTCAAATCTGCGACTTGGTCGACCCTCCCGACTAACTCGTATACCCCAGGTTCGCAAGCTCTCAAGGCCCTGAAAGAGGCCGGTGTTGCTTCTGTTCTTATCAACCCCAACATTGCCACGATTCAGACCAACCACTCGCTTGCCGACGAGGTTTACTACCTTCCTGTCACTCCCGAATACGTCTCGTATGTCATTGAGCGCGAAAAGCCCGATGGCATCTTCCTTTCCTTCGGTGGTCAGACCGCCCTCAACCTCGGTGTCGAGATGGAGCGTCTCGGCCTTTTTGAAAAGTACGGCGTCAAGGTTCTCGGCACCAGCGTCCACACCCTCGAGCTCTCCGAGGATCGCGACCTCTTTGCCAGAGCCCTCGAGGAGATCAACATTCCCATCGCCAAGTCTATTGCAGTCGGCACAATTGACGAAGCCCTTGACGCTGCCGACAAGATTGGCTACCCCATCATTGTCCGTGCTGCCTTTGCCCTGGGTGGCCTGGGTTCCGGCTTCGCCAACAACAAGGAGGAGCTTCGCAACATGGCCGCTCGCTCCCTGACCTTGTCGCCGCAGATTCTCGTCGAAAAGTCGCTCAAGGGCTGGAAGGAGGTCGAGTACGAGGTCGTCCGCGATGCCAACAACAACTGCATTACCGTCTGCAATATGGAAAACTTTGACCCTCTCGGTATTCACACTGGTGACTCCATCGTCGTCGCCCCCAGCCAGACGCTGAGCGACGAGGAGTACCACATGCTCCGCTCCGCTGCCATTAAGATTGTCCGTCATCTCGGTGTCGTTGGCGAATGTAACGTCCAGTATGCTCTGCAGCCCGATGGCCTCGACTACCGCGTCATCGAGGTCAATGCTCGTCTCTCCCGCTCTTCTGCCCTCGCCTCCAAGGCCACCGGTTACCCGCTCGCCTATACCGCTGCCAAGATTGGTCTCGGCCACACCCTGCCCGAGTTGCCCAACGCCGTCACCAAGACCACCACAGCCAACTTTGAGCCTTCCCTCGATTACATCGTCACCAAGATTCCCCGCTGGGATTTGTCCAAGTTCCAGCACGTCAAGCGTGACATTGGCAGCGCCATGAAGTCAGTCGGTGAGGTAATGGCTATCGGACGAACCTTTGAAGAATCATTCCAAAAAGCCATCCGTCAGGTCGATCCCCGCTTCGTCGGCTTCCAGGGCGACAAGTTTGACGACCTTGACTATGAGCTGCAGAACCCCACCGACCGCCGCTGGCTCGCCGTCGGCCAGGCCATGCTTCACGAGAACTACTCTGTCGACAGGGTCCACGACCTCACCAAGATTGACAAGTGGTTCCTTTACAAGCTGCAGAACATTGTCGACTGTGCCCGTGAGCTCGAGGCTGCCGGCAACCTCGAAGCCCTGCAAAGGGATCAAGTTCTCAAGGCTAAGAAGATGGGTTTCTCTGACCGTCAAATTGCCAATGCTGTTAAGAGTACTGAGGACGAGGTTCGCAAGTACCGTCTCGCGTTTGACATCCACCCTTGGGTCAAGAGAATCGACACCCTCGCCGCGGAATTCCCTGCCGACACCAATTATCTCTACACCACATACAATGGCTCTTCGCACGACGTCACTTTTGATGACAATGGCAAAATTATCCTCGGCTCTGGTGTTTACCGTATCGGTAGCTCTGTCGAGTTTGATTGGTGCGCTGTCAGCGCCACTCAGGCTCTCCGCGACATGGGTGAGAAGACTGTCATGATTAACGTAAGTGCCCAGGAACAGCGATGGTCCCCGCATGGCTACTTTCTTCCTTCTTGAGGTACCCTCGCACCAGGCTCAGGTCCTGCCCCTGCCACCGCGCCATCTTCAGTCGCAGTGGCTGGGACTGGCCTGGCCACTTGCACCCCACGTCAATCTCCAAATCAGTCACCCAAATTGCCCTAAGATGCTCCATTTCGCACTCGTTTTTACTTGTATATGAAGCTAACAGTGATGAAGTTCAACCCCGAAACCTTTTCCACCGACAGTGATTGCGCGGACAGACTTTACTTTGAGGAGCTAAGCTACGAGCGCGTCATGGACATCTACGAATTAGAAAAGTCTGCCGGAATCGTCGTCTCAGTCGGCGGTCAATTGCCTCAGAACATTGCTCTCCGCCTGCAGGAAACTGGTGGGGCCAACGTACTTGGTACCGATCCCCAGGACATTGACAAGGCCGAAGACCGTCAAAAGTTCTCCGAGATCCTCGACAGCATCGGCATTGACCAGCCCGCCTGGAAGGAGCTCACCTCGGTCCAGGCCGCCTCGGAGTTTGCTCAGGAGGTCGGTTACCCCGTCCTCGTCCGCCCCAGCTACGTCCTGTCCGGCGCCGCCATGACCGTCATCCGCAGCCAGGAGGACCTCAAGGACAAGCTCGAGGCCGCCAGCAACGTCTCGCCTGACCACCCCGTCGTCATCAGCAAGTTCATCGAGGGCGCTCAGGAGATTGACGTCGACGGCGTCGCCTCCAAGGGCGAGCTCATCATCCACGCCGTCTCCGAACACGTCGAGCAGGCCGGTGTCCACTCTGGCGATGCCACTCTCGTCCTGCCCCCCGCCAACCTGGAAGACAGCATCATGCAGCGCGTCAAGGAAATCGCTCAAAAGGTCGCCAAGGCCTGGAAGATTACCGGTCCCTTCAACATGCAGATCATCAAGGCTGACAACCCCGACGGCGGCGAGCCTCTCCTCAAGGTCATCGAGTGCAACCTCCGTGCCTCTCGTTCGTTCCCCTTTGTCTCCAAGGTCCTCGGCATCAACTTCATCGAGGTTGCCACCAAGGCCCTCGCCGGCAAGGACGTGCCCGATCCGACCGATCTCATGGCCGTCGAGCGCGACTACCTCGCCACCAAGGTGCCGCAGTTCTCCTGGACCCGTCTCGCCGGCGCCGACCCCTTCCTGGGCGTCGAGATGTCTTCCACCGGCGAGATTGCCTGCTTCGGCAAGACCCTCGTCGAGGCCTACTGGGCCTCGCTCCAGTCCACCATGAACTTCCGCATGCCCGAGCCTGGCGAGGGTCTGCTGTTTGGCGGTGAGATTAACGAAAAGTGGCTCACCACCGTCGTCGACTACCTCGCACCCCTCGGCTACAAGCTCTACGCCGCCGGCAACGACGTCAAGGAGCTCCTGGAGCGCGAGTGCAAGGGCAAGGTCAGCGTTGAGGTGATTGAGTTCCCCACCGACGACAAGCGCGCCCTCCGTGAGGTGTTTAAGAAGTATGACATTCGTGGCGTCTTTAACCTCGCCCTCGCCCGCGGCAAGACGACTCAGGATGTCGACTATGTCATGCGCCGCAACGCCGTCGACTTTGGCGTCCCTCTGTTTATGGAGCCCAAGGTATGTTTTACATCACATGGATAAACTGTTGTTGTTGCATATGCTAACCCACTATTTTCCAGACTGCCATGCTTTTTGCCCAGTGCATGAGCGAGAAGCTGCCTCGCCCCGAGGGCATCCCCCCCGAGGTCCGCCGCTGGTCCGAGTTTATCGGAGGCAAGCCGCTATAAACGGGATGTGACTGTTGAAAGGAGAGAAATGTGATGTCTTCAAAAGCTACAGAAGCAAGGAGAGCGGACTGTATATCCCTTGCAGAAATTTGAATAAAGGTGCAATATGTTTTTTTCCAAGTGGCTGACAGCGGCCAGCAGGGCCATTGGTGTAGATGGTCAATACATTGGCGTGTGCCCAGTGCAAGATGATGGGACACTGGGATTTGAGTAAATTTTGGCGCACAAGCTACTTCATGCAATCAAGACTTTTTTAATGATACAGCCGTAGTGATAAAAGTACAAGAAAGACCATATTACGTCTTGAGCCATGTTGCAGGCTGTTGTTCGTATGCAGGTTCAGTGAAGCTGTGGTCGGCCAGCCATCTTGATGCCCATGACGCAAAGTCGGGGCCACGACTACAAACACAGTCGTTGAAGTCCCATTCTTATCAGGCTGGGGTCTGCCCCTCGTACGTTGTCTGACTTGGAAACAAGATTCTTGTCCGCAATGCGGCCGCACGTCTGGAAGCGGCTGGGCGCAAGTAGGGAGTGAAGTGAATCAGACTACAGCACAGCCTATGAGGGAGATGGCTGGTCCTATTCCTTTCTCTTGTACCTTTCCTCCTAGAGCTGTTGCTACTGTTGCTACTGTTGCTACTGTTGCTACTGTTGCTACTGCCGCTACTATCGCTACTACCACCATTATCGCTCTCATTATTATCATCGTAGTTATCGTAATCATTATATTATCACTAATATTACTATAATAACTATTATTACTATATTTACTACTTTTACTATTTTTATAGTTTTCACTATTTATACTGTTGTCGCTATTGACGCTATTATCGCTATTGTCGTTATTATTACTATTATTACCATTATTACTATTATCTTTATCATCACTATTGTCGCTATTGTCGCTTTTATCGCTATTGGTATTAATATCGTTACTCTCGTTACTGTCGCTGTTGCTACTATTGTTAGTGCTGCTGTTGCCGCTGTATCGCAAGGACTTGGTCGATTGCGGCGGCTTCGAGGGGCTGGCAATGTAGCGTGAAGCTACGCGCCTCATGATAAAGCGCATAGTTGTCTGGCATGCTACTCGGATACAGATCAAGTACGTAAACTGGTCCGAAACCAGCATTCCACAAGTATCGTGGATGGCTTGCCAAGCCCCCCAACCAATCGGGGACGTGGACTCCCTCATCAAGCCCAGATTGGACTTACGGATCCTGGTACCCAAGTCTGCTTTGCTGACAGGTGGCGAACATGGTGGTAGACCAAGCCACCAAGGAGAAGACGCTCTGGCGAGTGGAAGCGTATCGGCCATGGAGAAAAGACCGCGGAGTTGTCTCGAGCTACTCCGCAAGCCTAGCATTGTCTTTGGTTTCATCCGAACCTGCGGTACCTGTTGAAGTTTCGGCGCTCCTTTAAAAAGCTTTGTCAGGGGCTACTGTATTTTTGGCTGTGATTAAGATACAGAATCAAAGCTGTTTGCATGCGTCTGTACTGATGCTGCCTCTGCTGCGCAGTAAGCAAAACCGTGCATCTGGTAGGCAAGCATAACCAAAGTGACAAGCCAATGAGAGCCAAACACTTCCTTCAGAACAAACCTCGCGTGATCGTCGGTCTCCTCGTAGCGCGTTTGCTGTAGGCATGTGTTTTCTTCACATCATGAGCTACCGTTGCACGCCCGTCGTTTGCAGGGTCAGCCCAGGCCTGAAAGCTTAAATCATTGGAAACTAGACTTAGGCATTGTCTGGGAACGAATCCGGGACACTATTGCTAATAACAAAAAGCTGGCTCTGGAGGAGTCGAGAGAAACACAAAGGCCATACATGTGGTTGCCTCTTGAGGAGCATCGTAGACGCACGCTTAAAGCAAAGGAAAAGTAAGATGCTCAGGTTGGCATATTTGCCCCTCCAGCTGATGATAGTTGCCTGTCAGCTCATCAACGCAGCATCTGATTCTTTTTACGAAAGAAAAGCACCATCTGAAAGTGACAACAGCATCACCGCAGGAGCTTGAATCGTACGCAAGACTTGTCGATATAGGACATCCGCATTTCACCTTGTAAAGATATTGTGTTCACATGATACTCTATATTGAGAGCTAATATCGTCCCGACTGATCATCGTCAGTACCTCTACCAAACGCCAGCAATGTCTACAATACAGCAGAAAGTGCGAACCTCAAACTTTGTCTATTCCTGACGGACCGACACATAACCAACTGTACCGTCCCCATTCTGCAGCACACATTTCACCGCGGTTGCGGCCAGCTGCTCCCAGGGCGGCGCTCGTTTAGCCTAAAGGCGGCCATCCGTTTAGTCAAAGGCTCATCCGGGTCGCGGGGCATAGAATGGTTGAGGGAGGGGGTAGAAGAGATGGATGCTGGGAAGGTGGATGAAGAGGCAGATGACGAGACGTTGGCGGCTGTCGCAAAGTCTTCATCGCGTCGGCGCTTGGGGATTCGCTCACCAGTCGATTGAAGGATGGCTTGCAGAGTCTGCCATCCCTCTGTGGAGCGCAGCTGGAACGAGTCGGCGAGGTCGTGCTGGCTGGCCACCTTGCAAAGCAGAGCTTCTTCGTCCTGGGAGTATGTTAGCGATGTAGAGATTTTTGTGGCTAAAGGCCCTACCTTGGACATGGTGCCCATTTGGTGAAGGAAGCACAGTAGATGAAAGTTGGAGACTTCCTGGCAGTTGTCGCTCGTTTTCTGGCCCGGCTTCATGCCGAGGGCCTTGGCGACGGCCGTATGCTCCTGACTCTCGCCAATATATTCGCGATTTTCGATAGGAAAGCCTGTTTGTGTAAATGCCGGTTTCGGGTCGGCAGGGAAGCCGTGTGTCAGAGTAACAAAAAGATACTCAATGGGGAATGCGGGCTTGGCATTCTCTTGCACGTTGGCACCGTATTCGTTGACTTTGCGGAAGAAGACTTCCGGAATATACCGTGTGCGGCTTGTTGAGCCGTCGTCCTCCTCTTCACCGCGCACCAGCATTTGCGTAGGGTCGGCAGAGGGCTCAATAATGTCAGCCCGTACCATTTCGACGGCGTCGTTGGAAGCTTGGTAGGCGGAAATAGCAATCTCGCCCTCTTCGTTGCCTGAGATGACGCAAGTAACGAAGCTAGAGCCAAAGCGACCAGTGTCACTCCATTTCGTCGCCTTGGGATACTGTGCTTGTAGGCGCGCGGCAAAGCACGTCTCCAGAGAGCTAAGAAAGTAGGAGTCGGCATGTCGCTTGCAAATAACAGAGCCGTTGCCTTGACCGGCGTCGAGTAGATCGGTCCAGATAATACCCACAGGCTCCAGGTCGCACAGCTTCGCGACATGATCAATGTCCTTTTGATTCTCCCAGGCGTTGAGTGTCACGCCGTCCATCTCATCGACCTGCGGCGGCTCGTAAATGGCCTCCACAACAGCCTTGGTTCCCAGAGGCACTTCTGTATACTCTGCGTAGCGCCCGTATAAATACCCTAGTCGCTGGGAGCCCGTCTTACGCCAAGCGTCAATAAAGCCGTCAATGATGGACGGGCTCGAAAACTCGACATGATCGACCATACGGAATGCTTGTGGATTTAAAGTGATGGCACTGGGCTGGCATTTGGAGCAAACGCCCTCGGGCCACTGGGGGTGACCAGAAGGACAGTCACGCTTGACTCTGTAAAACGGCTCAGCGAGCGGCGGAATGTAGGAGCTGCCCAGCTCGGGCTTGTTGGTGGTCGAGTTAATTTTGCGCAAATGGGAGTGAAATGATGGGTATTTAATCTTCTTGTCGGAAAGGTAGGTTGCGTCAAAGGGATCGAGGGGCTGACAGTAGTCGCACATGCCCTTGGGGCCGTGGCGACACATCTTGTCGCGCCCGCGGGGAATCTTGCCGCTCTGGCGGTCGAGGCGGTCATCGAGGGGAGATTGCTTGACAACCTCCCAGGGCCTGGATATTCGCTCGATCTTTGTGTCGATAAGGAAGTCCTCGCCAGGCATTACGGGTTTGCCGTTGAGCTTGCCTGTGTTGATGGGCGCGTTGCCATTGGAGCCGTTTGCATCCTCGCTCTTTTGCTGGTAAGTGATGAAGATGAGGTCGCCGTGCCTTTACACGTTTAGTAACTGTCAGTTTATTGTGCACTGAGTACGCACGAGAGACCAATCTGGCCAATCCTGAAATTGACAATGTCGCCGAGGCGCTTCGCATCGCCACCCTTGGGAGAGTTGGACATGCTTATCGATTTGGGGTCGACCGTCGGCGGAAGATGGGGCAGCAACTGGCGAGGTTAGAAGTGATGCGGTCGATCTCGTCAAAAAACGCATACCTGCTGTCCCATTTCACCAAATGTCGTTGTAGGTTCCACGGTCAGGCGGACCATGCCGTCGGGACCACGAATTCGTAGCAACATGTTGACGTAGAGCTGTGTCGCGGGGTAGAGGCGGCTGCTCAGCCGGTTGGCTGGCCAAGCTGGCTGGATGATCTGTAGAGCGTGGAGAGGGATTCGTGCTTGCGACGAGCGCAGTACCGTGGCCGAGCGGGAGTATGTGTATGTTGTCGAGGTGAAGTTGTGAGGTGTTGAAAGATGTAACTTGGGCGGCGACTGTAATCGGTGGCGTCGGAGCTCTGGCGGAGCACTAGCCACAATGATTTGTAACTTGCACAAAGTCGCAAACGCCGGAATAAGTGAATGGAAGGAATGACGAGGACAGATGGCAGGTTCAATATTGCAAAATCAATTTTACCTGTCCGACTACGCATATGATTATGCTATAGTTCATTTTCCTGCATCCCGGGTTTTCGGCTTCAGCTGCTGCACGCACGCATATCCATGGTCATGACATGGCGGCGTCACTATGGTGGTGCCTGACAGCTTCAGTGGCACGGGAAATGTTGGCCTACAACAGCACTCATCATCAATTAACTGATCATCTCATACATACCATGTTATCTATTCTTTGTTACTTTTTTTTTAAACACTAAATCTTTATCCTCTTATTTTATCTTATTGCCCTGGTTTTTTTATTTTATTTGTTTTTCTTATTTTATTTATTTTTCTTATTCTATTTATTTTTCGTATTTTACTTAAAGACAGAATGTATCCATGGAAACTTGGTGAATCCTCAAGAGCCCACTCGCTATTTCAATAAGGCAACGTCAACCAGATGAATTCATCTCCTCAAACCAGCATTCAAAAGTGAAATATGACCGTCTCGTCAGTGACTGTCGCATGGACAAATATTAGCCCGACAGCTTGGCCCCGGAACCTACCAGCGCCCGCACCGGCGCCAGTGCCACCAAAAGGTACGTACCCACTCTTTTACCCCAAACTGGCCACAAGCTGTGGTTATCTGTCCAGAACAGAGAACACGGCGATTAACCCAGCCTGGTGTCACTAGATTTCCGCATCACGAACTGCGCAACCTGCCATCCGCCACTCTTTTCCTTTCGACGCGCACGACAATCTCTTCTCCGGCAGTCTAAAACGCGACAACTGCTATTCGCAGCGCCACGGCCGCTCCCATCTCATCCCACTGAGCCGCAATCGCATAAAACAGACGTCACAGCACCACCTCCGCCGCC
Source organism: Akanthomyces dipterigenus (assembly GCA_030783385.1). Lineage (NCBI taxonomy): Eukaryota > Fungi > Ascomycota > Sordariomycetes > Hypocreales > Cordycipitaceae > Akanthomyces > Akanthomyces dipterigenus. The sequence continues at coordinate 3,369 of JARJRE010000852.1, read as the reverse complement.
AGCATGTTCAGCATTGACTGGAAGGGGCTCGCGCTGCCCTTTGCGTACCTCATGGTCCTGAGCGGCGCGCTCATGACCTTCTCCACCATCTACCGCAAGCGCAAAGCCGGTACGTCGAGCCTCTCCCTACCTCCGCGGGCCCCCCCTCCCTCTTCCATTCGTCCTCGACAATTAGCTGACCAAGACTTTGCCCTTTTTTCCCAACAACAGCCGAGAGCCAGAACCTCGCCCCTTGGTTCGGCCCCAACCTCCAGCGTAACGTTTACATGTCGCTCCTTCACATGGAGCCCGAGGAGGGCAAGGACGGCGCCGCGGTGCCCGACAGCGTGCTCAAGGCCGCGCTGCTGCGCCGCGCCGTCGAGGACATCCAGCGCCTGATCCAGCTCAAGACGGCCAAGCAGGCGTGCAGCTCGCTGCTGCAGCGCGGCAGCGTGGGCGACGATCTGTGGCAGCGTTTCCAGCGCGCCGAGCGCGAAATGGAAGCGGAGCTACGTGATGTCGTTACCGAGGTACGTTTTTTTTTCTTTCCTCACTTCGCTCGACGTAGAGTGTGAGGATTCATGTCCTCTTATCCCTCCCTGGTTAATCACAGTCAAGTTTGGATATGCTAACAAAAACACACAAAACAAGGCCAACGCCCTCGCGCCCAACTGGGGCCCGACCATTTTCCAGTCGGCCCACGAAATCGCCAGCAACACCAAGCTCCGCGAGAGCCTCGCCGAGATTGACGCCCAGACCGACTCCGAGAAGCAGTGGTGGGAGAAGCGCCGCGGCCAGATCCAGACGGCCTTTATCCAGGAGCTCGACCACGAGGCCGCTACTGCGGAAGATCGCGCCAGGGCGGCAATCAAGGGCAGCAGCAGCAGCGCCGTCAGCGAGGACGAGCCCGTGCTGGTGGACACGCCGAGCCAGGGCAAGAACTAGAAGCGCATGCGCAAGGCGCGGCGGTCCGCCAGGGGGCAGAGCAGCGGCTAGGAGAGGCGACGATGGAGGAGCGAGGGACTTGCTGCTGGCAAGGGGGGGGCGGGTGAGAAAATGGGCTAGATGCATTTACAATACACACACACAATGATGGGAGTATTCGGCGCAACATACAACGTTTTAGTTTAATTTATTCTTCCTGTTTCTGCAGCCTGGGCTTATCGTGCTAGAAGGGAACAATGGTGATTTCCTAAAACGTTCGCTTGCCTTGAACTATGAAAACAATGTGCTAGTGGAGGATAGACGCAGGATCCCGTCATCCATCTTGCTTGTATTGTCTCCCAATTACCTAGTCGTCATCAATCACTTTCTAGAAATATAGCCATGTTTTGAATTTTTGGATTTTTGTAGTGTTAAAATATACGGTCTATGCGTATATCATGTATGATGTGCTTGAATGCCAGTAAAACGACTGCTTCTCTAGTCAAGAAACATGTCGGAAACGAAACAAAAAATCAAAAGCTCGCTAAAAAAGAAGAGCAGAAAAATGCAATCCATCCACCATCCACCGAGAATGCCTCCGTTTTTGAATTGTCAAAACCGTTGCCAGTAAAACGCCAATTGTTTCAAGGTTCTTGAGTACTGCGACCCAAAACTCTAAAAGATGTACTTGGGAAAAGTAATCGGCAGAAGAAATGCCCACGTCTGCAGATTATCGGCCCCAGGGACCAGGCGCCGTCTTTCTTCTCAGGGCCTCGTCATCGGCAGCCAGTCTGGCCAGTCTCGCCTCTTGGGCAATTTCCTCTTCGCTCTTGAGCATCGAGGGCGGCGGGGCAAAGACGGCCTCGACGGGGGACTCGCAGCCGCGCAGGCCGATGAAGCGGCCCATGCGGCGGCGCTTGATCTCGAGGGGCGCGTCGGAGCGCCAGCGGACGGGGCACGGATACTGGGCGGCCCACGGCGAGGGGCGCCCCCCCGCGGGGATTGCCTGGTGGTAGAAGCCGGCGAGGGACTCGAGCTGGGCGTCGGTCAGGAGCCAAAACTGCAAGACGTTGGTGGGAAAGTTGGGGTGGACGGCGCCGGTGGTGAGCTGGACCAGGGGGCTCAGCGGCAGGGCCATCTGGCGCAGCTTGTGGGCGAGGGCTGGGTTGCGGGCGAGCAGCGTACTCGTCTTGACGGCGTGGGTGCCGCAGGGGCGAGAGGACGAGGCAGAGTGCGAGGCATGGCGGCATGTGCGGCGGCGCTGCTGGCGTCGGAGGTGAATGGGCGACGATGCGGCAGGCGAGGCCGTGGTGGCGGATGTGGACGTTGTTGTGGTTGTGGCTGTTGTCGAGGAGGCAGAGGAGGGAGATGTGGAAGACGAGTTGTTGGAGGCTGCAGGATGCTGCGAGGAGAACTCACGGCGCATCATGGCTGCGGTGTGTGAGAGGTGGTGCAGATGATGTGTGGTGGTGTTGTTGTTGTAGCGTGTAAGTGAGCCTGGTGGAAAAGAGGCTGGGGCGGGGCGTTTGGCGGAAAATGTCGAGCAACGAGTTTCAAGCTGTCCGAGGATGGAAAGGGAGGGAATCTCAAGACTGCGACTTTGATGGGAGGATGCAGGGTTTTTGATTGTCGTCCGAGTCGGAAATTGGGCAAGAAAAGGGCCAACCGGACGCAGAGTGCGCGATGCTTGCTTGGGCTTCCGATTGCGGGAGTGGAGAGGCTGAGTGCGTGTCTGACCTGTTGCAGTTGAAAACGGTGGCGGGTCTGGTGCGGCGGTTGCTGGCCGTATATATACACGCGAGCGTCTTTTCCAAAAAGGTTAAATAATTCCGACGCTTGTGAGCTTTGGCTGGCACGCAAAGCAGACTTTCTTTTGAATTTTCAAAAGGTCATTGAACGTCGTAAAAGCGCTTTGGACGTGAGACAAAGGCGGGATGCCTGTAGTGTGGTGGTGGTGCTAGTGCGTGACGGGAGGTGCTGATTGCTTTCAATGCAAATGCCCTCGTCGAAGAGAAACTGTGAAAGAACAATTTGGAATAGAAGAAGCGAATTCTTTCGTATATCGACTTCTTTTCTGGCTATCCTTTGAGCAGCCGAGTCGGAACTGTTTCCGCCGTTTCGTGTTGGACAAAGAAAATCGGTGGCACCCACTGCCGCTTTTGGTGCGATGGATGCTAGGAGGTAGGTACTTTGGGTACGAGGGTCTGGCGAGTTGCTGCAGTCGGACAGGCACTGGTATGCGTATGGTGGGCAGGACAAAGGGCTTTTGTATACACTGTCGAGGAAACAAGAGATGCGACCCAAAACACGGAATCAAAGCGGATGCCAGAGAATAAACGTCCTTGAAACAAGCAGAAACGAAAACACAGATCCTTGTGCGTGTCGAGGAAGGAGGGGGAAACAGAAGGATGGAGATGGGAACCGAGGGCGAGGTTTATCTGACTGACTGGACTGGACTGGACTGGA
>JARJRE010000851.1:0-14785 GCA_030783385.1 Akanthomyces dipterigenus | reverse complement strand
AATAACTGCCCTGCGTGACATATATCCAGTCAGAGAACAAGATTCTCGAGTCATTCCAAGGATATTGGTCCCACTGAGGAAAGCGGACGGAGGACTATGCAACCCAGCTCGACTAGGAACAACTACGATCACTGCATTACTCGTTGTGGGCTTGCTTTTCTAGTGGTGAATTAGCGAGTGTCGCCTATAAAATAACACAGGACGACTAGGTACTTCGCATGACTTACAGTGAGAACTTTATAGTGGCGATTCTGCAGATTGAATCTGCAGAGTGGCTACCATAATTGATGCTGATATTATAATATCGTATTCCTGCTTGAGGATACTCGTATTGCAGACTGTGTGCAGCACCAAAGCAAGGCTTTACAGCCACTGAGAACTTATCGACTGCCTGACTCCCGTGTAAAATGAAGAACTAAATGCGACTGGGCCTTTTTCTAGGCCATCGTGAAATTGAAGAACTAGTCTGTCAAGCGGTACAATGCTTCTTTTCAAGTGGCATTCATCACCGTCTTTCCGTCTTGTCATGGGTAGAAGACTCTACGAAACGCCTTGTCGAGCTCTTCACAAAGAGAGCATAAATACGAGCTTCAATCCGCACTCCTCTCAGTTCACGCTGCACTCACCTCTTCGCCCTTCACTCTTCACCCGACCTCGTCACTCCTCAACTTGTACTCGACTTTCCAGCATTCCTACAAAATGAAGGCCTCTATTGTCATTTTTGCCAGCCTCGTGGGCACAGGCCTCGCGACCCCCCGAGCGAGTGCCGAGTTGCAAGGTCGACGCCACGGTTCCGATTCCGGCTCCGACTCGCTCTGCTTTGCCCGTGTCGACAACCGGAGCGTCGACTGCTGCGTGAAGCCCGGATTTCGACCGGCCGGCGCGGCGGCGTGCTGCCCGGGACTGCACGCCGAAGACGTTGCGTGGTATCAGAGCTTCTTCGGTGCCGGGTCCAAGTGCGAGCTCGACGGAACCGAGACATACGACCAATTCGTTGCTTTCCGCAACACACGAGTCCGGGAGTGGCAAAAGTTTGCCAAGGCTGGGGGCGAGACGGCGGCGTATAAAAAGTTTAAGGGCGGCGAGAGTCCTTTTGCTCTGGTAAGTGGCTTTTTTTGGTGCAAGGAATGGACAAAGGCATCCATTACGGGTTGCGCTAATAATACGGCGTGCTTATAGTTCGCCAAGTCTCATTAAGCTTGAGAGGATGCTCTCTGCGAGACACGGGCATGGGCGTTGCGTGGCGGCTACGACGTCGAGACACATGGCCGATGAGCGTTGAAATACCCGGTCGTGCAAGTTGGCATTGTACGGCTAAAGGGTGATTGCAGAATTGGGAGCGACGCAGGCTTTATGCCTCGCCTTGCAAGGAAAAGGCCTCTGCTCTCTGCGCGGTGTAGCTGAAGCATGGGCTGTAACTTTCAAAGGAGATTTTCTTACAGGGCATAATTTGAAAGTAGCCGTTTCGAATTGGACTCCGTGCTGGTTTGCCATGTTTGTAGTTGCATGTCACTATTGAACTTGTTTGAATCTGCACAAGGCAAGCAGGAAAGCCCAAGCAAGCTCTCAGTAGGTTGTAGCGCACACCGCGTGCATATTCGAGGCTAGGTAGTGTAACAACTGCTCCAAATACCGGCCACTGATGAAGAGCAGGTTATTATTTATTACAAGTACTGGTGCTTAGACTTTCTCCGTTTCCTCTTGGTCTCCTCTGGATTTGCAAGCCGCTCACATACCTGACAGGAGCCGCAGCAGGCGCCAGTATCAGTGGCATCGTTAGAAGATCTTTGCGAATATTAGCATGGCAAAGAATAGGACAAATAATAAAGAGCAGCCTATCTTGTATAATTAACTTTATTGTCGAAAGTTCAGCACCCCGTGATATTTGTGTGCTGTTGACTATCGTGCTCTACTTTTTACATGAAATAGTGCATGCCCGCTGTAGCTGGTCGTGGCGGACCACTACAGTCTTGATTAGAACCAATCGCCGCGGTGACAAATGAAGAAGGGAAAACTATGATTACAGTGTGTAGACCTTGACATGCATCACATAGCCTCCCGTCTCAAAACACTGAATGCCATTCTGTCCACTCATATAAGATTCGTCGGTGACATGTAGCTTCGGCGTATTCATATCGTCAACGTAAACATAGATTTCATACCCCACAGCTTTGACGCGTACATGGTGAAGCGACCTAGAGGTGGTCGTATCGGCGGTTGTATTTAGCAGCTGAACATATCGGCCGAGCCTGTGTACGCGACCAAGCTCGACAAAACCGTCAGCGAGACCAGCATAAAAGCCGCCGAGTCCCCCTTCTCCATCGCGGGGGTCACCCATGCAGAACAGTAGTCCGGCGTGACCTTTGTGGAAGATACCAGCCTCGTAGATGAAGTCTTTAAAAATGGTGTCTTTGATCAAGGCTTTGCCTGGCGCTTTGGTGAGAAGCCCTGCAAAGACAACGAACTGGCCGTCGTACACCTGCCAGCGTTTCAAGGCAGTGGCCGCCGTAAAATCATCCAGAAACGCAACCGGGTAGATTCTTACATTGTCAAATGTAGCCCCCATATTGAATACTCTCATGCCAACCATGCCATGCGTGGGGGTAGAGTCGGAGGTGCTGACGACTGGTGCCGTCATGTTGTCGATATACAAGTCCAACTGCTTTCCAATGGCTTGAACCGCAATATGGTGGGTTAATCCAACCCGAATATCAGCGGAACCCACCGCGATCTTTGTCCAGCCTTGGTAGATGCGACCAAACTCGACCTTGCCGAGGATGCCAAACACTGCAAAGCATCCGTCATAGACTGGTCATGGTGGATGAGACGAAGTGGCAGGAATGCCGCGGGGGGCTCCCGAGGCTGAAATGACGAGACTGATGGGCACCGCCCTTCTGGAAGACATCTAGCCAGCGCAACGAGATGGGCACAATGCATGGGATTGAGATTTTTAGCAACCTAGTCGGGTCATGTCAAGTCATGTCGGAGCGCCAGCTAAGCCGAGCGTCCTTGGTAGCGCAAACCATGTCCCGATACTTGAAAGCAGTTATATTCCGCGGCGCGTTATCTAACAACAGGCTCAAACGATGTATTTGCAGCAGCACAAATATACGCACGAGATTCGCACAAAGATTGCCCTCACCATGCCGCGTGCTGCGGTAACCTATGGGAACTTGTGCGATGAGCCATGTGATGAGATCTGCGTGATCAGTATGGTGATCAAATCTGTACTCGGCCGCTCTATGCCTGGAAGCCGTCGAGCAAAAGGTAAAAAAGCAGCAAATAGTCGGGGTAGATTGTCAGAAGCGGTTGTTACATCTCCAGTGCAGATGCCATATAGTCCTCAATTGCAGGCCGCAGACGACGGTAGTCAATCTTGCGAGATATCGTCGGCGGCCATTTTGCAAATCCAATCGATTTGAGGCTCGCAGCACCTTCAATCCGGTACGCCTTACCAAGCTTTTCGACAACGCAATGTTCAATCTCGGCAGATGACGCCGCGGGAATCTCCTCATCAAAGATAGCGTATAGCCCAATAGCGCCGTCGCGTGATGTAATGTTGACAACCGCAGTCTGCAAGAAGACATGTGAGTGCCTAATCTATAGATTGACGTATTACCGATGTAGTGGAGAGGAATAGTGCTCTTACCGATGTTCCTGGGTATTCCGTCTCGAGAAAACTCTCCACAGTCCCAGCAACGACAATCTCGTCGTCGCGCCGGAGCGTGTTCTCTCTCCGACCGAGCACGTGCAGATAGCCCTCCGCGTCAATAATAGCATCATCCCCAGACACGAACCAACGCCGCCCATCGTCCCCGGTGTAAAATTCGCCTGACCTACCTTTAGGGCCGAGATAGCTTCCAATCACCGACTTCCCATGCAGGTGCAGCGCGCCGACCTCCCCGCGCCGTGCGGGCCGCCGTCCATCCGGACCGACAATCTTGAGCGCCGAGCCGGGGGCCACCATACCCGAGGCCGCGATGCCGCGCCACGACGGCATCTCATCGACTGGCGGCGTGCGGTGCCACGATGACCATGTCACGACGCTGGCTGCCTCCGTCATGGCGTAGGAGGGCAGGATCTGCGCGCGCGGGAACGTCTGCTGCGCGACGCCGAGGGCGGCCGTCGTCACCGGCAGCCCGGTCAGGTTGACGACGCGGACGGAGCGGACGGCGTCGGGCGAGTAGTTGGGCGCGCGCGCCATCGTCTTGACGGCCGTGACGAAGAGGGAGATTGACACGGGGCGGCACCGCCGCAGCCCGTCGAGGATCGACTCGGGCTTCATCTCGCACGTGTCCATGACGGCCGCGTTGCCCGTCGCCCACGACAGCACCGTCATCGCCTGGCAGCGCACCTGGTTGTTGACGCCCGAGACGAGCGTGATGGGCGTGGGCAGGAGCGGCATGCACTGCGTCGCGAGGTGGTCGAGCGCCTGGAGCAGGTAGCCCACAGACAGCGGGCAGCCCTTGGGCTTGCCGGCGGAGCCGCTGGTGTAGACGACAAAGGCCTTTCGCCCATGGTCTTCGGGCTCGCTTTGCAGGGCCGCCATGGTGTCCATGTAGTGGCGGCAGCCCTGCGACGCCATCTCGGCCGCAATGTCCGCCATGCTGACCCAGCCGTCTGGCGCCTGCTTTGTGAACCTTTCTAGGCTGATGCCGACGGCCATGTTTGTCGACAAGGTGTCGGCCACATGTCGCGCCTCAGCCTCGGTCGCAACGACAATGATGGAAGGTGCCAACTCGTCCATCTGGCCCTGCAATACTTGGTTCCCAGGTCTCAGAGCACTATCGGGAAGCGTCACAGCAGTGTATCGGTTTAGGGCCGACATGGAGAGGAAGAGAGCCCACTCCGCCGATAGGGTGGTGAAGAGCACGGCCGTGGCGCCGGGCTCTACGCCGCGGCTTCGCCATAGAAAGGCGGCGAGCCGGATCGAGGCACGCTGCAGCTCGGCAAACGACCACTGGAGGTACGGTGCCTCGCCAGCGTTGGAGGGCGTCGGGAGGATCCACGATAGCAGGTAGCTGAGGAGGCAGGCCGGTGAGGTGAGCTTGCGGATGGCGCTTGTGCCCCGGCCATTGCCAATGACACTGCTTCTATTCTTGCCCCCTCTTCCGTCGTCTTCACTGCCTCCTGCGGGCCATGGCCGTGTTAGCTCTGATAGCAGGTTTGGCGGCTGCCTGGGCGACAGCAACGCTGGGCGGTCCGGGTCGACGCCAGCGCGCTGGTTGAGCGCCACCCAGAGCGACGTGGTTGTAGATTTGGGAGTGGTTTTGCCCTCCACAAGGGCCAGAATTTCGTTTCCCATATTTCTACTTGCGAGTCTGCGTATTCGCGGTTGTGTAGCTGTTCTAGGCTTGTAGGTTGATCGCCAGGATCCCTCGACTCGTCAATGTTGTTGGTGTAGCACTTTCCAACAGCCCGCTGGCCATGGGAAACACACAGCGGTTTTTGTATTGATTCATCCAATTCATCTATTAAATCTTGCGTGATGTGTAGCTAGAAACTCTATCCTCCTCATTCTGAAACTAGCAATTAGCGTATCGGGATCCCGAAAGCGGAAGACTCGGCATGCAGGCGAGCGGTAGTAATGGCAGAAACGATGGATGAGCTGCGGCGGACATGGTTCTCGAACATGCAACTTAACACTCAGTTCAAATGAGCAACCTGAACTCGGCATTATGCGCAAGTTGCTTCGCCATCCCCAAGACTAGACTCTCGGCCATCACTTTCACACCAACAACTTGCTCATCGCCGCTGGTGAAGCAAGCCAGCAGCTCATTTATACCTCAGCTGGTCACCGCGGCAGGGGTCGTCTGATACAGTTTTGAGATGCTGCACCGTCGCAATTGGGCCTGCGATCTACGAGTAACATCCTTGAGTCTGTTTTCGGACCTGCAGCCTCTGTTCTTAGCCCCGTGTCGGCAGATATATTAGCTGCGTTAGTGGCAGCCGTGTGGCTTTCAAGCTTTCCAACGGCGCCGCCAGTCCGCAAACGTCGTCTGTTGACCGATAGTCAATACAACACAGCTTAAATAAAATCACGCAATCATACTTGTCCGTTTATTTTTATAGATGACTTCCGCAACATTATGTCCCATTGAGCTGGCCCCCTCCTTTAAAATATATGCTAATTCCAGATGAACGCTGTTTGGCAATGGTTCCGAGGAGCTGAAGCCGTAGGCGTGCCCGCCGACTGCCTCAAGCTTGCAGTCGATGAGACGAATGTCTATCCCGTACACGCGCTCGATCAAGTGGCGGAGTACCAACCATTTCTGGCGACGGTCATGCTCTTCAATGATGCGCTTGACGCTAACATGCTTTATGTGTCTCTGTCGAGAGTGCTTGAGATTGATGATTGGAGGAAACTGGGGGGTCGGCTAAAAAAGACGCGAGTCCTATTGTCACGGACCAGTGGGCCCGGACGCTAGGTAGCAGCTATTTAAGTGCGAGAAGCCAGCGAGGAGCGCTGGGAGGAACTTCTTCCTCCCCAGTGATCTAAAGAGGTACCATTGTGCCCAACCAGCTATTGTACAGCGCATTCGTCACTATATATCCCTTTATCTTCTTCGTGCCACCAGAGTCCCTGACAATCAGCCATTGGCTCGTGGATTCCTGGGACAGTGTATTACGATGTGACGCAGCAGCGTTAGGTAACCACTGGGGCATAGGGACCCTCAAAAGAATTTAGCAATGGTGGCCAACGAGGCCAAACATCCCTAATGTCCACTATATCTATCGGGTCCGTGACAGACGACGACAACGAGACGGGCTCGTTTTGAAAGGCAAAACGTCTTCTCTTGCAAATAGGCAGCCAGCTTTGACTTTGAGCAACGGAGTGGCCGCAAATGGCTACGTCATTCGCTGTAAACCTCAGTACCAGGACAACTCAGCAGACTTCTTCCTGAACCCTCATTTTGCTGCCAAAGGTAAAATGTGCCTCTCCCAGTCATCTCTGGAACCTGTACTGTCAAATTTACATTTCAATCTCTGACCTAAATTACACTAGGCGATGGTGTATGTAATGGCACTTTTGTGTTGTATCTTGCTGCAGCTGTTGCATAGGACCATGGCAAAGCCCCATGCATCCCAATGGAGTCATCCCAATGGGGTCTTATATTATAACCAATCATGCCAATGTGAGTAGTCTCACTATTATACTCTTTTATACATGAAGAATTACTAGCATTGGCCCCCTCAATTTCCAACTAGATCTGTAGTCGTCGGTGAATGCTGGTCTCAGTTGGTTGCGAAGGGAGCTGTAAGTCTACCATAAAGTGTCTTGACAGGCAGTGAAATGTCGCTATAACTTTTGATAGGTATTTCAGGGCGCTCTCAATCCTCGTACCCTCATCTCCATTGTCCAGCTTGGCGAGATTGGACCAGTTGAGATTCACGATCTACTTTTGACTGTGCAAGGGCCAACGTCAAACGGAGAGCCCATATTTTCTTCCTGATCCGCAAGCTCCAGCTCCTTTCAAAGAAAAGACTTCGGCTATTTTCCCTCGGACCCGGACTTCTCAGACTGTGACCATTCCAATCCCCACTGCGCAGCAGCGTGGGGGCTGTCAATTCAAGGAAGCACCAATGTGAGAATCTACGGTGCTGGGCTATACAACTGGTTCCAGCGATATATCCAGCCCTGTGTCGATACGCAGGATTGTCAGCAAAGGATGGTCAACATTAAGAACAGCGGTCACGTTTAGTTATACGACCTATACACAATTGGAACGGGCGAAATGATCAATCACGGGAAAGATGAGCCCGTCTTGGCCAAGGATAATACAGATACGAATTAGCATCCATTCAAGTCAGTCGTAAACGCCTGGCTTCTTGCGACAACAGGATAGCAGGTTTATAGGCACGCCGGAACTCTTCGAACAGTTAATGCTGACGATGGTTGCTAGTGGCTCACGGCCAGATGACGATGATGACGACGGCGGTGAAGACGAGGATTGGGGGGCACCTCCTATTTGCAATGACCTGTACGAGACTCTCGAGCAAGTCGAAGCTGCATACGGCTCTGATTCTGTCGACCAGGGGTGTCTCAACCAATATCTCGCAACAGCTTGGGTCCACAATCTTACCGACAGCATACAAAAGTACGACGACATTATCAAGGATGATTACCATTCGAAGTTCGTCATAAATCGTGATCTCGTACAGACGGAAGCCATGACACAGCTACACAAGTATACGATGCAGGACAAAGCCGGTGGTTGGCACTGTGGAGAGTCATGGCCCAAGATATGTTGCGACCAATGCAGTAACTCTTATCCAGGCAAAAATCCGGCGAATCCTTGCCTTCATATGGACTGCAATGGCAAACACCGGGGCTCTCCAACCCCTGCAGCGACGCGAAGGACACACCGACGACGTGTCCAAACTACCTGGATGGCAACCCGGAGAGCCTGAATTGGTACCTTGATGATGCTGAAAAGTTTAACAAGACATTGGAGGACAAGTACGGCGTCGTTCGAGACTGCATTGAACTCGTCAACTTTGACGTCTACCAAAATTACGGGTGCATCGTCAATCAGAAGGACGAGAGCGGCAAACACCTGCTCAAATGCCAGCAAGACACGGATGTGTTTTGGAGAAACTACCCAGAGATCAAGTGCGATTTTCCTCTTGACGATCCCTCGCAAATCATCAAGACAGTATACGACAAAACAAGGGAATTGCTCAAGGAAACCGACATGCAAATGGACATGGCCCGCCTCTACTGCGGCGGGTCCTGGGGGGACATTGCCAATACACTTGCCTTTCCCGCAATGTCCATGAGCGCCGCGGTGACGAGCATGCAGAGCATTGTCCAGGTGGCGAACCAAAAGATTGAGGAGGATCGCCAAGAAGGCATCGCGGCCATCCTGGGCGCCGTCTTATTCTTCATTCCCTTTGTGGGCGAAGCGCTGGGCACCACGCTCGCCATACTACGCACGATTTTGAACCTTCAAGGGGCCTTTGCCGATATTGGCTACAACATGTACGATGCCATTGAGCATCCTGGAAACGCCCTGAGCGACATATTCGGCCTCATTTTTGATGCTGGCGGGCTCAGGGGAGCATTTAGAGCAGCATCAGCCGAGTGGCGCGCCTTGAAGCGGGACAAGATTGACACGATGCCCAAGGCGTTTATCAGGGATACGGACGTGATGAAGAAGATGCAGGGAATGTGCAAGCTGTGAGGCAGGACTGGTTGGGGCCAGGCTGTTACAGATTCGTAGGCCTGCTGGTTATTGATGAGGATGAGATGAGAGGGCGATTGAATACATATTGACGGTGCTTTTTTCCCTGGTGAAAATTCTTTCGTGTCACATCATAATTTGACACTGTCAGCCACGCAGTAGGCGGGCACTGTACCTTTGCCAGGGCACCAAATGTGCGCGCAAGAATCTGCCTATGACAACGTACCATACCTGTAGCTGCGTAGAGACCCGACTAGCAATGCCATGCAGCAATACCAGAATTACGCAAGGTCATGGTCGACAGCAAGCTGCGCGGCGAGCCTTTAAAAAGAAAATTGGGATCCGAAGCGAGCGCAGCGGGAGCATCGACCGGCCCGGACAGCGCCTCAGCCTCATGGCCTCTGCAGCGGCCAGTGGACGTACCTACCTACCTTAGGAAGCCGCCCAGGCCACTAAAACCCCGACACCTTAGGCTGAGTGGGAGTGCTAAATGGCGGGTATCCGTCTGCCTGCACATGGCTAGGTAGTTGTCTCGCCTCTTGGCCGTTTCTGTTGCGACTGATGGAAAAAAAGAGACGACTGGTGAACAAGGAAAAAGAAAAAAAAAACACTTTTTCCTCTTGGTGCCTGGCAGTGGATCGTACAAGTACATCGGAGAAAAGGCGGTACTGTCAAGGTGCGGTGGGCGGTTGGCCATTGCAGGCTCATACCTAGCACAGCGGCACAGGGGAGCGCTGCCTAGCTCCCAGTAGGTTGCAGCGCATCCCGCGTGGACATTCCGGGGCAAGACAAGACCAAGACTGCTCGTCTGGAGCGAATAGTAAATGGCCCAGACAACTAGCTGCCGCCGATGAAAGAGTGGGCTTTTATTGCTTGGACGTTCTCCTCTTCCTCCTCACCTGAACCGTTGCCGTTTTGCCTCTTGCCTCTTGCCTCTTTCTCACTCTGCCTTGCATCCTGCGCAGCCCTGTCCTGCCCTGCATCTCCCCGTCCCCCCCAAAGGCTCTAGGACGACACAGCCCAACCCCAGGCCAGGACCTCCGACACACCTCCTCTTCTCATCTGGATTTGCCGTCCCGCCCACACCTACACGACGCATCAAAAGCTCCCTCCCCTCCTTTACCGCGCGCGTCCCGGAAACATCTCATCTGGACTTGCCATCTTGGCTTCTTTTTTCCCCTGTCCATCGGGCCATCGGAGAAAACCACTCTGGTGTCCTTTGCAACCGCACATCGGCTTGGGCTGCTCGTCACACCGCAACACCCACCGCCGCCGACGCAGCCTCTGCATCACCAATCGCCATCGACAAAGGCTCGCCAGTAGCCCAGCATGTCTAACGAGGTTTCCAACACCCGGCTCTACCTGGGAAACCTCCCTCCAAATGGTCCATCTCTCTCTCTCTACCGCTCCGCTTTCTGAAAGCACATCTCTCCTGGGTCCCCATCTACTGACACGCGCGACTGCACAACAGCTACCAAGGCCGATATTGAGGCGCACTTTGCCACGCACGGCACCGGAGAAATCACAGAGGTGAAGCTCATGCACGGCTTTGGCTTCATCGAATACAAGGATCCCATGGATGCCCGAGACGTCGTTCCTGGTTAGTGGCGCCTACTTTTCAACCCGACGGAGAGAAGATCAAATCTACGACTACCGAGTGGAGACGCGCACCTCTGTCAATGTTCTTGCGACACGACTCAGCTAACCTTGGATATTTCTCTTGCGCTCCTTCATCAGCCTTTCGTACGTGGACACGCTATGCCAAGAACCCCGCCCTTGGACTGCCCCTGCTAACAACCACCAAGACGGATCTGACTTCAAAGGAACTCGACTCACGGTCCAGTTTGCGCGTGGCCCACGGCCCCGTGAACCACCAGGTTATGCGGGCGGCGCGCACCACGAGCGAACGGCTCCCCGGCCCCGACGAACCGTGCACCGAATGACCATTACTGGACTTCCCAACGAAACCAGCTGGCAGGTCTGTCTTCCACTTCTCTTTTCGCTTGCGCCGCGCCCTGCTATAGGACCCCCCCGGACTTGCACTCCCTGACCCTGCGTTGAGAGGACTCGCCTGCGAACTCGCACCGGCTGGAACACTGCATCATCACGGATGACACTCCCGCCCCTCTCCTGGGACTGCCCGGCTTCACTAATCGCATTCCCTGCCGCCTGGATGCGATGCTCTGGCCCCTGCTTGTCGCGCATCCTCCTGGATCCCATATTCTGCACTGTCGCGGCTAAGCATGCTCAAACTTGTTACTTTGTTCCCTGGCCAGGCACTTACATGGACTCTGGATATAGGATCTCAAGGACTTTGGGCGTCAGGCTGGCCTCGACGTCGTCTACTCGGAAACAGCCCGCGACTCGGGCAGAGGGTAAGAATCTCGAGGCTTTGCCATGTGCTGGCTTTTTGCTGACTTGTCTTTAGCTTTGTTGAATATGAGAACGCTGGCGACCTGCGCACCGCTGTAGAGAAACTTGACGGATGCGAGTTCAAGGGCAAGGTTGTGCAGTGCATCGTCGACGTGAGCTATCCACCCATGCGGACAACGACTTTATGCTAATACGTGTACAGACTCAAGCCGAAGTGCCCGCCAGCCGACAGCGCGGCCGTTCCCGCTCGCCCGGCCGTCGTCCTTACAATGCGCCACCATTTGACGAGTATGACCGTCGTGGACCTCCTCCCCGAGGCTATGGCCCACGCCGCGACGAGCCGCCATACGGATACAGAGAACGTAGTCCTCGTCGTGACTATTACGATGACAGAGCCGGATACCACTCGCCTCCCCGGCGCCCCATGGACGACTTTCTTCCACCAGCCGGACCGCGAGGGCACTACGACGAGCCGTACCGTCGGGACTATCCGCCGCCGCCACCACCTGGTCCGTACGGTGGCCGCCCCTACGACCGGCCTCCGCCTCCCAGAGACTTCCCACCCCGCGAGGGCCCGCCGCAATACCCTCGGGACGGGGGCTATGGCCGGGACTATGACCGTGGTGGACGCTACTGGTAAATTCCTTCTTTTTGTGTCATGGCCTACTCCTTGTGTCGTGTCCTGCATCAAGTTGTTGTCTTGTTGTGCTCGTCGTCCTTCCACTCGGCGTTTTTAACATTGGAATCGTCCTTGACCAAGCGTGTACTAGATGACTCGCGCAGTGCAGAGCCGTGGCGAGCCCAAGCCAGCCAACAGAACGACGGACGAATTATGTGACGCGGGTGAGTAGTACGACAAAGGCCTGTTGTATGCTGGAGAGCGCCTTGTAAAACACAGCAACGCCCACGGGGAACTTTGAAATGGTGCACCGATCCAAATTGCGCAGCACGTCTCATGGGCGCGAGATTGGTTAATGTATGCTACGTTCATCTATTGCCAGTATTCTTGTCATCTTGTTTTACTTTACTTCAAGAACTTATAGCGAGTCGAGGCTACAAAATTGAACATTGGACATGGGTACTTGTTATGTGGAGCTTGTTTTTTCATTTTCTTGTTTTTTTTGCTAGTATTATTCTAAGATTTGAAATCGAAAGAAGCGCGTGCCGTGACAAAGTTGCAACCTGATGGAAATTTGACAATTTGAGACGCATTGGCATGACTCAGCGCAGTGACAGGCCCGCAATGGCGTCGTAGCGAGTCGTGGGGAGGTGGACGAGGTCGCACAAAAGGTAAACCGGCTGGTTGTCTTTAGCGCCTGGCCTTTGGGGGAAATGTTGATACACGTGTTTGGCAGATACCGTGACTAGGACGTGAGAATGGCCGCCTTAGGCAGTCTTGCGCCACTGGTTGTAGATGCCGATCAAACTGGAAGTAGTACCGGCGAGACCGACAAAGCCATCGTCGAAGCCGACCCAGCCAAGGGCAGAGACGGGGTTGGTCAAGTCGCAGAGATCGGAGAGGAGCTGGAGCTGGCTCGTGGCTCTCTCACTGTGAAGCGTGTTAGGGTCTTTGCTATCTGTTTTTGTGACGCGGGGGCTCTGCATATAGACTCGCAAACTAATAAAGTGATAATAAAAAAAACTTACATCTTGATGCGCTTGCTCTCCACCACACCCTCGCCGTCCTTGCGGTCGAGCTGTGCCTCGCGCAGACGCAGGCGGTAGAGGGTGTACGTCTGGGCGACGATGCTAAAGACGATGCCGACGGCCCAGGCGCGCGAGGCATTTGCGGTCAGGGCCTTGACGTTGGGGTTCTTGCGGATGCCGAGGACGTCGGGCAGGGCGAGGGCGTCAAAGGTGAGGTACGAGGCGTAGCCGAGCTGGCGGCCGACGGCGGCGTACTGGAGGAAGGGGTCCATGCCCTTGGCGTCGGCGGCGGCGGCGGCGGCCTTGAGGTGCTCGACGTTTTTGCCGAAGCGGAGGACCTTGCGGACGGTGCCAAACTGCTTCTTGACGGCGTTCCAGGGCGCAATCTGGTCGGGGGTGCCGTTGGTGCGCAGCAGGTACCACGAGTAGAAGCGCGCAAAGTACTGCAGCAGGCGGAGGAGCTTGTCCTTGCCGACGGTGGTGGCGGCGAAGCGCAGGTAGTGCGCCACCGAGGGGTGGTAGACGAGGGCGTCGGCGACCATGGTTGCTGTTCTTTACGGTGAGAAGGAGTAGAGGATGAGACTGCGGCGTGGGTGAGAGCTGAGCTTGCTGATGAAGCTTTGATTTAGTTGCGCAAGTGGTGGGCGCTCAAGACAAGAGGTGTTGTACACGGACGGATGAGTCTTGACGCTGTAAAGGGAGATGTAGTTGGGTTGGGAGGCTGGGTGGCGAAAGAAAAGGCCAATGTTGGAAGAGAGATGCTTTTGGATTGTAATCGCCGTGCCGGAGGGAATATGAGGTGATGGTTGACCCCCGGGCGGAAACGCGCGCACATGCCGAGGTCCACACACCACAAAACAGCCCGACCGAGAAGGAGCAAACAGCAGCCAGAAAGACGATGCAGGCGGCCGTAAGCCCATGGGGAGGCTTTACTAAGAGGGCGATATAGGCGTAAAAAAAAAGTGGCTTGGCAGTGTATATCGCGCAGTTGTGTAATTTGTATACTTGTGAATAATTTACGAATTTGTTTCAGTTTTATGCATATAAAAAGAGCTGCTGCCTCGTTTGCTCCCTGTCCTCTCAACCACATAGCCGACCGACAGTGTCTGGGGAATGACATGCCTGCGAGGCCGGTAGCCGGAGCCCAGTGGCGACGAGTCAAGTCAGTACAGCTGGGCTGAGCGGCGGCCCAACTGCTCTGATGCACGTGAGAGCAGATTGTGATAAGTGGGCCTTACGGCGCTGACTAAGGCACACACTTAGCGGAGTGGTTTTAAGCACTAACTTTCTATGGAATAACTATATATAGATTTATACTATATTAGTTTGACAACGTCAGCCACATAGTAGCTAGGCACTGTACCTTTCCTAGGCATCTAGGGTACCTAGAGTGTGCATGGAAGAATCCGCCTATAATAGCGCACTATATCTATAGCTATGTAGAGACCTAACCTAGCTATATAGCAACACTAGAATTAAGCAAGGTTATGGTAGGCAGCTATCTTAGCAGTAAACTACATAGGTTTAGACTTTCTAGAGAGTCTAGAGTAGTTTAACTATAAGAAGAGAAAGAATCTAAT
>JARJRE010000842.1:0-68987 GCA_030783385.1 Akanthomyces dipterigenus | reverse complement strand
GTATATATATTAGTATAAAAATAGCTCTATAACTAACTTCTTATATAGGGCTATACTTGCCTATATAGTAGGAAGTGATTAGCTACCTACCTAGCTCATGATTGGCTTTAGAGCTGACACAACGGGTCAAGAAACTCCCCACCGTCAGAGCTTTCGGACGGACGCCCTGAGCGTCGGTCGACATTAGGCAAAGAGGGGAGAGGCGAAAGGTACGTACCCCCTCACCTCCCAACAACCAGCGCATCTAGTCGTAACTGGTTACTAACTACCTAAATTTACCTACGTACCAATCCAAAAAAAAAAATTAGAACTGCCCTTGTAAATTTTTCCCCTCCAACGCAGCACAGTCTTTCCCCCCACCAAAAATTCGCAACCCCAGTCGCTTTGGGGCACCTAACTTTCTACTCAGTACATACCTACCCATCACCACCCCTCTTCCCTCTCTTCCCTCTCCCTCCTCAACGCCAACAGTAGCTACCATCGGCCTAGCAGTTACTTCCATCTGCATCACCCACAATGGCCGAACCGATCCCCGGCAAACGAACGGACCAGATGACGGCTCCGTGAGTCCGTCACGTCATGCATTAGCTGTACCAGTACTGACCAACCCCACCTCAGTACTCCTCAGAATACTCCGGCGACAAACGCGCCCATCTCTTCGCGAGCCCAGCAGCCTGGCGTGGCAAGTATCATGGAGGGTTAGTCATGGACAATAGTATCGAGTCATCCGACACCACTAATGGGTAATCTTCTACCAGATGACATGGAGCGCGCTGCTGCCGCCTCCATCTTCGCCCAGAACCCCCAGCTCGTCCAGATGATCCAAGGCCGTCTTGGCTCTCTCATTGGTCGCTCATCTGGATATATTGAATCTCTTCCGCCCACCGTTCGCCGCAGAGTTTCGGGCCTGCGAGCTATCCAGAAAGATCATGCCAAGCTCGAAGCCGACTTTCAAGAGGAGGTTTTGCAACTGGAGAAGAAGTACTTTGCCAAATTCACCCCACTCTATGAGAGGCGCTCCGCCATCGTCAACGGTCAAACTGAACCTACCGAAGACGAGATCAAGGCCGGGGAGGATGAAAACTTCGAGGTTCAGCCGAAGGCCACCGAGGGCGATGAGGAGGGTATCAAGCTTGATATGCCTGAGAATGTTGCCGGCATTCCCGAGTTCTGGCTCTCCGCCATGAAAAACCAGGTGACGTTTGCCGAGATCATCACCGACCGGGACGAGGCTGCTCTCAAGCACTTGACCGATATCCGAATGGAATACTTGAAGGAGCCTGGATTCAGACTCATCTTCGAGTTTTCTGAGAACGAGTTCTTCTCCAACAAGACCCTCACGAAGACGTACTTCTACCAAAACGAGAGTGGCTACGGTGGTGATTTTATTTACGATCATGCCGAGGGCGATAAGGTTGATTGGCTTCCCGGTAAGGATCTTACTGTCCGCGTCGAAGCCAAGAAGCAGAGAAATAAGAGTAAGTATCGTACAAATCTTACGCTTTCCTCGGATAGCTGCTAAACCGAGCCGGGCTAATATTCAATATATAGACACCAAGCAGACCAGAATCGTAAAGAAGACGGTACCCACCGAGTCTTTCTTCAACTTCTTTTCCCCCCCCAAGCCCCCGAGCGACGAGGACGATGAGGACGATGAAGACGCCGCCACAGAGATCGAAGAGCGCCTCGAGTTGGACTACCACCTCGGCGAAGATATCAAGGAGAAGCTCATTCCTCGCGCGGTTGACTGGTTCACTGGAGAGGCCCTTCGTTATGAAGAAATTGATGATGGCGAGATGGAGGAGCCGGACTTTGATGACGAGGAGGATGAAGACGAAGACGACCTCAGTGATGACCAAGATGAAGAAGAAGAGACTGATGACGACGTAAGTAACATTACCAAGTTACTCTATCACCATTTTAATTGCTAATATTGTTCAGGACGAATCTGGAAAGCCCAAGCAAGAAGCCGCCGAGTGCAAGCAGAGCTAGCCGAGCAACGTCCAGGTATGGACTGGCCCGCGGCCATCGAGTGAATAATGAAGTGCGAGGCTGAAGTCTCTTTTTTTTTGTGACACGTGCACCCTCAATTCTTGGGAGCAAAGGAATTACAACATACAATGGATACATGACTTTCTATATGCTTACTGGCGGGAGAGACAAGAAAGGATCTCGGCAGTACGACGTTATCTCTCCAGTTTACGAGTAACTAATGGAAATCATACATGCTTTGTTTCTTACACCCGCTTCCCATGACCGCACAGCAGTTTTGCCACACGAGACGTAAACACAATCCGTTCTTGATTACTCCCTCTGTTGGGCACGTGGGGCGGTCGACAAAGCAGAATATGGTAGAGCACGCCGCCGAATGCACATTTCCATAGTTAGGGAATTCATTTGCGTGGCAATTGGTACAGAGTGGTCTCCGTCGCCGGCATGCTCAGACACTCTCAGTGCAAGCGGTACTTCCGAAAGTGGCCTAGTCGATCGGAACCAGCGGTTCTGACTCATTTATGACGGTGTCAAGCTGTTGGTATTGCAGAAAATGGAAAATGATAGGTCCCCCTGTGTGACTACGAAATAATGACAACTTGCTTAAACTTGACGCACCAGACACATCCAACGTCAGCAATTCAGCAAGATAGTCGATACTCTTCGTATGGCAGACTTGGTGGGCTGTGAGGAGGGCATGCGCGCAGCGTGCCAGGCCCTCTTTCCTGCAACGTTTTCATGCCAAGCTGGATTCGGTAAAGCCAGCAGGCCTGAATCGGCACGCTGCAAAATAGCACCCTTTGGCGGTGCTTTATCGGAGACTCCGCCCCACATGCCATCATTCTTTCACTGGCCAAGGAGCGACTCATGAAATACATAAATGCACGCAGCCCTGAAAGATTTCGTGTCGAAAAACCCTCATGCAAAGTGACTGCCATAATGACACCTCCTTTAGACATCGATAAGGGGCCTTCCGCTCAAACGCAGAGAAAATCTGTGTCACATAGCTGGGACCAGAATCTCTCTACCTCTCCCAGCGCAACATTCCAGTCACCCCCCTCAAGCTGGGCTAGATCTCTGCCACACCGCGGTGCTCCGAAACAGCTCAAGCCGTTCAACACTCAGGACGTCAAGATTTTACTGCTGGAAAATGTCAATCAAGCTGGATGCGATATTCTCAAGGGTCAGGGATATCAAGTCGAAACTTTCAAATCTTCGTTACCTGAGGATCAGCTAGTCGAGAAGATCCGGTACGCCACCCGCTGCTCTAACATGTTTTATCACACTGCCAAATAGAGGAATTTGCTAACTGTCAGGTCAGTGATGTTCAAGTAATCGGTATCCGGTCCAAGACGAAACTTTCTGAGCGCGTCCTCCGCGAAGCCAAGAATTTGCTCGTTATCGGATGCTTTTGCATTGGCACAAATCAAGTTGACCTCGAGTTTGCCGCGCGCAATGGTATCGCCGTCTTCAATTCCCCCTTTGCGAACTCTCGCAGTGTTGCAGAGCTTGTGATAGGAGAGATCATCTCCTTGGCCCGACAGCTGGGCGACCGCTCCAACGAAATGCACCGTGGAACCTGGAACAAAGTCAGCTCTAAGTGTTGGGAGATTCGTGGCAAAACTTTGGGTTCGTGAATGCACTGCCTTGCTATGGCGATGTCTTATTGTTAACAGTCTCCAGGAATTGTTGGCTATGGTCACATTGGCTCCCAACTCTCTGTTCTGGCAGAAGCCATGGGCATGAGCGTCATTTATTACGATGTTGTCACTCTCATGGCGCTTGGCACTGCCCGCCAGGTTCCAACTCTGGAAATTTTGCTTGAGGAGGCAGACTTCGTCACGCTCCATGTGCCCGACCTTGCGGAGACGCGAGGCATGATTTCTGACAGTCAGCTAGGATGCATGAAGGTCGGTTCATACCTAATCAATGCAAGCCGTGGCAGCGTCGTCGACATCCCTGCACTGGTCAGAGCAATGCGATCAGGGAAAATTGCCGGTGCAGCTCTTGATGTTTACCCTGACGAGCCTGCTGCCAATGGAGACTATTTCACCAATAACCTTAATCAATGGGCAGAAGACCTTCGGACTCTGAACAACATTATCCTAACACCACATATTGGTGGCAGCACTGAAGAGGCCCAGCGAGCCATTGGCGTCGAAGGTATGGGTAGCCGACATGCTTGGCTGGGATACGGTGGCTGACGATTTACAGTTGGCGATGCCCTTGTTCGTTACATTAACCAGGGCATCACGTTGGGCAGCGTCAATATGCCCGAAGCACAGCTACGATCGCTGACTCTCGATGAGCCGAATCATGCCAGGGTAGGAGAACACAACCCCTCGCGCCTTGTACAGATTGCTTATCGACTTCTAGGTAATCTACATTCACCGCAACGTTCCGGGCGTCCTACGAAAAGGCAAGTCACTGCACATGCATAGCACTCTTGTAAAATATGCCTAACCTTTTCGGCAGTAAACGAAATTCTTGGAGATCACAACGTCGACAAACAAATCAGCGACAGTCGCGGCGACGTGAGTAGTGCTTTTATCCGTGTATTCCAACAATGAAATTTTAATCGTCTGATATAGGTTGCTTATTTAATGGCTGATATCAGCAACGTCCAATATGCGCAGATCAAGGACATTACAGAAAGTCTCGAGGCTCTCAGCTGTAAGCACGCAACGTCAGGTTGCACGTTAATTGCAGAGTTATCGCTAACTGTGACAGCTTGTATCATGACTCGGGTTCTCTATTAACTAGGCTAAAGAACGTGCTAGTAGAATTTCATTCATGCTCAGTGATATTGCTTAAACTCACGATTCGTACGGGAACCTATAAAATTATTGCTGTCCAGGCCACCGTCTGGCGGAATACATAGTTTAAGTGAGCATCACACAAATGAAGTAACTTTGTGGAACACCTTCAATATGTCTGTCTGCCCCTCAACAAATGGTCATCTATTCGTTCAGCAACACATTTTCGCCTATCTCTATGGCTACCATTTCTTGTTCCTAATGGGTACTTCTTCCTACCTGAGTAGATGTTATTCCCAACTGACAGCTCAAGTTGGGAAGGATTTTTTTTGTTGATCACTGTCGAGGTACATCGAAATTCTCCAAGAAATGCCAAGTGGAAGCACTAAAAGACGTCAGCAGCCCTGGAGACTCGATATAAATGATATTATTTGGGCAACTAGACAAGAGGCTTTGTTGGTATATCGGAGGTCTTAACTGAATCATTATGTTTTAGATGATAGCATATGTTGATTTTTTTTATCAGCTCTACCATGTCTGCATCTCACCCAGTCCTGTTGTTCCCTTTCCTTTTTCTCCTGTTCACACCCGACCTAACGAGCCGTAGCAGACCCTACCGAGACCGAGTGGGTTGAAAGGGTCAGGAGTACAGACCCCTCATACCTAAGCAGGTATGGTCCATTGTGTGATGCGTATGGTTGTGGATATCTATCAATTTTCTAGATGTTTGGGGAAATGGTCTCGCGCAGAATTATTGATAACACCTGGCCGAAAGCTGGGGCGGGGAGGACTTCCGATGAAGCCTAACTGTACGGACGGATACAGTAGACGCTACCGACCTACCTAGATGTACCTATGAACCAGCCCCTTTTTTTTTCAGAGGGCGTGCAAGGCTCGCCTGGTACCTTAGGTACCTACCTAACTTGGAGAGGCTACGATTTTTGGTTATGTTTTTCCAGACTCCCGAGTCCTACCTAGACTCCTAGCACACGGTGTATGGGGCCTGACCGCTTTACCTGGTACCTAAGCGGAGGAGCCTGTTTTTATTAGACATGGCTAAATCATAATGTAGGCCTGAACATGTATTCCTCCTATCTAGCCAGCCTGTCAGGGCACCTAACACATTATACGAAGATATTTTTTTCTAAGACGGCTAGGTACCCTGACAGGCTGACTAGACGGGAGAAATACATGTTAAAGCCTGCACTGTAATTTATTATTTAGCTATATCCAAAAACACCCCCCTCGCGCGTAGGTAGGTACCTGTGTGCCGTAACTCTGTATTTGTACCTGCTGGGAGATCGACGCTTTTCAGCACTAACAAACACTGGTGTAAGACATGACCGTGTTCCGTTACTGCCTGTAGCAGCTACCTACCTAGGTAAGTAGGTACCTAGGCAAGTGGTGGACAAAACTGTTCGCCGCTTTGTAGGAGAGTCACACCAGTCACACAAAAAGCAGTACTTTTCGATCACCAACATCACTAAAAGAAATACAAAAATCAAACTAAAAATAAGTACACGATGAAGCTCCCTTTAATGGATTTATCTACATTTCTTATATTTATTTTGGACAAACTGACTTGTAGTTATACAAACTGACTTGTAGTTATCCAGTATTGAAAGTAGAGGCTTGAAAAGCGGCGAACAGTTTTGTCCACCGCTTGCTAGGTACCAACTACCTACCAGTACTGGTAAATAAGCAGCCAGGCACGGACCAGGTGCACCAAGGCATCAGGGGCTGCTTGCTCAGGGCCTCAGGACCACTGTACCCACAGACCAACGGTGACGCCCCTTGCTTCATGGCCACCACCCCCAGCCGCCGACAGAGCCGACCTACTTGTCCGTCTGCTGGTATCACTCTTCCTTTCCAGACCACAACTTTTTAATTTCGCCAGCGCAGTCCCTTGATCCGTGGCGTGAGTTTGCAAAAAGGTGGCTGCTTGACTGGAGTTCGTCTTCTACTCTTTGCTTTCGACGTTACGTGGCAAGGCTTGTGGCTCTGGTCTGTCTGTTCCAATTCAGCTTCCACCTGGCGGGCGGAATTTGCCTAACGACGGTTTCCTGAGTCCAGCGTCAGCTGTAACTGATGGTCACCTCATTGCATCTGCGAACTTCTTCTTTCCTCCTTTAGCGCCAATCTCTCTCGAACGCGTCAAGCCACCAAACGTAAGCCATCTACTCGTTTTCCGATGGCGTCGACATACGATGTCGGCACCAAAGCTTGGCAACCGGATGCAGCTGAGGGCTGGATCGCCTCCGAGCTCGTGAGCAAGACCGAGGACGGCTCGAAGGTTAGGCTAGAATTCAAACTGGAAAATGGCGAGGTTTGTGAACCCATTGGCTACGATATCGTTGCTGCGCTAACCTGCACAGACGAAAACCATTCAAGTCTCGGCCGAGGCTCTTCAAACAGGCACGGACCCAGCTTTACCTCCTTTGATGAACCCGACGATGCTCGAGGCTAGCGACGACTTGACAAATTTATCGCATCTAAACGAACCTGCTGGTATGATACTTGCATGAGGAATACACATTGCTGTTGAATAAACCATCTAATATGTTCTTGCGAATAGTACTGCAGGCCATTCGACTACGATATCTACAAAAAGAGATTTATACCTACTCTGGTATTGTTCTCATCGCGACCAACCCATTTGCACGTGTAGACTCGCTCTATGTTCCGGGTATGGTGCAAGTCTATGCTGGTCGCCACCGTGCAACGCAGGCACCGCATCTCTTCGCCATTGCCGAGGAGGCTTTCACGTGAGATAAACAGAAGTTAACACGATGTGCAATAGTTCTAATATTTATAGGGATATGGTTCGCGACAATAAGAACCAAACGGTTGTCGTGTCTGGTGAATCGGGTGCTGGAAAGACTGTCAGTGCCAAGTACATCATGCGCTACTTTGCAACACGAGAAGCACCAGATAACCCGGGCGCTCGTTCCAAACGCGGTCCAGAGGCCATGAGCGAAACTGAGGAGCAAATTTTGGCGACGAATCCAATTATGGAAGCATTCGGCAACGCAAAGACCACCCGCAACGATAACTCCTCCCGGTTTGGAAAATACATTGAGATCATGTTCGACGATAATACAAACATCATCGGGGCAAAGATTCGAACATATCTTCTGGAACGTTCACGACTCGTCTTTCAGCCGTCCAAGGAGAGAAACTATCACATCTTCTATCAGCTCGTTGCTGGTGCTTCAGACCAGCAACGCCAAGAGCTCAATATTCTTCCGATTGACAAGTTTGACTATCTAAATCAGGGTGATTGCCCTGTAATTGATGGAGTTGACGACAAAGCTGAATTTGAGGCGACCAGAAAGAGTTTACAGACCATTGGCGTTGCCCAAGAGCAACAAGCTGATATTTTCAGGCTTCTGGCTGGTTTACTCCACCTAGGGAACGTCAAGATCACTGCCTCCCGAAATGACAGTGTGCTCGCTCCAACAGAACCTTCTCTGGAGCTAGCTTGCACAATCCTGGGCATCGATGCAACCGAGTTTGCCAAATGGATCGTTAAAAAGCAGCTCGTCACACGTGGCGAAAAAATCACTTCCAACTTGTCGCAAGCACAGGCAATTGTTGTACGCGATTCCGTGGCCAAGTTTATTTACTCCAGTCTTTTTGACTGGTTAGTCAACATCATCAACCGCAGCTTGGCCACTCCGGAGGTGCTCGATCGTGTCAAAAACTTTATTGGTGTGTTGGATATCTACGGCTTTGAGCATTTTGCCAAGAACTCTTTTGAACAGTTCTGTATCAACTACGCCAACGAGAAACTTCAGCAGGAGTTCAACCAGCATGTTTTCAAACTCGAGCAAGAAGAGTATTTGAAGGAGCAAATAGATTGGACCTTCATTGACTTCTCCGACAACCAGCCTTGCATTGATCTAATCGAAGGCAAAATGGGTGTACTCTCCCTCCTCGACGAAGAGTCCAGGCTTCCAATGGGTAGCGACGAAAGTTTCGTCAACAAACTGTATCAGAATTTCAATACCGACAAACAGCACCAATTCTTCAAGAAGCCTAGGTTTGGCAAAACTGCATTCACGGTTTGCCATTACGCTATCGATGTCACCTACGAATCTGAAGGTTTCATTGAAAAGAACCGAGATACCGTCCCAGATGAACACATGACAGTTCTCCGCAGTACCAGCAACGCCTTCCTGAAGGAAGTGTTGGATGCCGCTTCTGCTGTCCGCGAAAAAGATGTCGCTTCGGCGTCGTCGAACGCCGTGAAACCAGCTGCTGGGCGCAAAATCGGCGTGGCTGTCAATCGAAAACCGACTCTGGGTGGTATTTTTCGATCTTCGTTGATCGAGCTCATGAACACCATCAACAACACGGATGTTCATTACATCCGATGCATCAAGCCAAATGAGGCCAAAGAAGCTTGGAAGTTTGAGGGACCGATGGTTCTCAGCCAGCTCCGTGCCTGTGGTGTGCTGGAAACCGTTCGAATCAGCTGTGCAGGTTATCCTACACGGTGGACGTATGAGGAATTCGCCCTGCGCTACTACATGCTTGTTCGCTCCATCCAATGGACAGCTGAAATTCGTCAAATGGCAGATGCTATCTTGACCAAGGCTCTTGGCACTTCCACCGGCAAAGGACTCGATAAATATCAGCTGGGCCTAACGAAAATTTTCTTTCGTGCCGGTATGCTAGCGTTCTTGGAAGGCCTCCGAACCAACCGCTTGAACGAATGCGCCGTGATGATCCAGAAGAATCTCAAGGCAAAATATTACCGACGCCGCTTTTTGGACGCACGAGAAGCCGTTATTCGCACTCAAGCAGCGGCCAGGGCTTATATCGCAAGGCGTAGGGCTCAAGAGCTCCGCACGATCAGGGCAGTCACATCCATCCAGCGGGTTTGGCGTGGCCAGAAGCAGCGAAAGTCGTTTTTGCGCATTAGGAACGACATGGTTTTGTTCGAATCTTTGGCCAAGGGCTATCTGCGACGCAAGGCAATTATGGAAGCTCGTGTTGGCAACGCCGCCCTAGTCATCCAGAGAGCTTGGAGGTCGCGTCTTCAGAAGCGGTCTTGGAGACAGTACCGCAAGAACGTCGTCATGGTTCAGAATCTCTGGCGTGGTAAGAGCGCTCGCCGCGAATACAAGAAAGTTAGGGAAGAGGCTCGAGACCTTAAGCAAATCTCGTACAAGCTTGAAAATAAGGTTGTCGAACTTACCCAGTCACTGGGCTCCATGAAAGAGAAGAACAAGGGCCTTATTTCGCAAGTCGAAAGCTATGAGGCACAGATCAAGTCTTGGAAGAATCGCCATAATGCCTTAGAGGCTCGAACCAAGGAGCTGCAGACCGAGGCTAATCAAGCTGGCATTGCTGTAGCTCGCCTCGAAGCGATGGAAGATGAAATGAAGAAGCTGCAGCAAGCCTTTGATGAATCCACTGCCAACATCAAACGAATGCAGGAAGAGGAACGCGATCTTCGGGAGTCGCTTCGCGTTGCCAACTCGGAGCTAGAGTCTGCCAAGCAAGTGAGCAACGAAAGGGACAAGGACAACTCCAGCTTAAGGCAAGAGCTAGAGTCTCTGCGAGATGCCTTGGAAGTTGCCAAGAGGAACGTGCCTATTAATGGCGAGCTGATGAACGGGACAGCTCCCGCTCAGTCTGTGACGACTGGCCTCATCAATCTGGTTTCCTCCAAGAAACCCAAGCGCCGTAGTGCCGGGGCGGAACCTCGCGATCTTGATCGCTTCAGTGGAGCTTATAATCCTCGCCCGGTCTCCATGGCAGTCACCAGCACCGCTCACAGACAAAACCTATCCGGAACGACGTTCATTCCCGGTGTCGATAATATCGAAATGGAACTGGAGACTTTGCTTGCGGACGAGGATGGCCTGAACGAGGAAGTTACTATGGGGTTGATACGCAATCTCAAAATTCCCTCGCCCAACAGCAATCCACCGCCATCTGACAAGGAGGTACTTTTCCCATCTTATCTGATCAACTTGGTCACTTCCGAGATGTGGAACAACGGATATGTCAAGGAGTCCGAACGATTCCTCGCGAATGTTATGCAATCTATCCAGCAGGAAGTCATGCAGCATGACGGCGATGATGCTATAAGCCCCGGCGCGTTCTGGCTTTCCAACGTGCACGAAATGCTGTCCTTTGTGTTTCTGGCCGAAGACTGGTATGAGACTCAGAAGACAGATAACTACGAATATGATCGCCTCCTGGAGATTGTTAAGCACGACCTTGAAAGCCTCGAGTTCAACATTTACCATACTTGGATGAAGGTCCTCAAGAAGAAGCTTCATAAGATGATCATTCCTGCGATCATTGAATCGCAGTCTTTGCCCGGCTTCATCACCAGTGAGAGCAATCGCTTCCTGGGTAAACTGCTACAATCAAACTCCCAACCTGCATACAGCATGGACAACCTTCTCAGTCTGCTTAACAGCGTCTTCCGCGCCATGAAAGCCTACTACCTCGAGGATTCTATCATCACACAGACCGTCACGGAACTTTTGCGCCTGGTTGGTGTAACCGCCTTCAACGATTTGCTGATGAGGCGTAACTTTCTGTCTTGGAAGCGAGGTTTACAGATTAACTACAACATCACCCGGATTGAAGAGTGGTGCAAGAGCCATGACATGCCGGAAGGCACGCTGCAACTGGAGCATCTAATGGTACGCCGATTGATCTCTATAACGTCATGTTCTATTGTTCTAACCTCGCTCGCAGCAAGCTACTAAGCTCCTACAGCTGAAGAAGGCAACATTGAATGACATTGAAATCATTCAGGATATATGTTGGATGTAAGTGGCCTGTCCCCATACTCGACTCACTGACAGTGTATACTTACCGGCCATTAGGTTATCACCGAACCAAATCCAGAAGTTACTGAATCAGTATTTAGTTGCTGATTATGAGCAGCCAATCAATGGCGAAATCATGAAGGCTGTTGCATCCCGTGTCACCGAGAAAAGTGATGTCCTGCTCCTCCAGGCCGTCGACATGGACGACAGTGGGCCATACGAGATCGCTGAACCTCGCGCCATTACTGCCTTGGAGACTTATACCCCTTCTTGTAAGGAGCCCTGGCTCGGGCTAGTTTCATTTCACTGAGCTAACAATTTTTCAGGGCTGCAAACACCGCGCCTCAAGCGCCTCGCTGAGATTGTGTCTGCACAAGCCATTGCCCAGCAGGAAAAAATTGATTATGGGAATGGCGACGAGTTCAATCGTCCTGCGAGCATAGCCGAGGTTGATGAACTGGATAACGCCTTGGAGCAATGAGAGTGGCGACGTGTTTCTTATGGGTTTTGCCACTGCATTTTAATGACGATGTGCTGATGAATCGATTGATTTCGCATGTACAGCTGGTGTTGATGTTGGGCCTTGTATTCCGTTCCAGACATGGCTAGACAAAAGGATGAACCATATTGCTGTAGATATCACGGCCAGTAATCGATTGTGGTGCATAATGATGGCATCCGCTGGTGGTTCTGTTGTTGAAATGCCTCTGTGGAAAAATAAATATAGTCGTCCTAGCTGAAGAGCCAAATAACGGCTTTATGGTGGGGCTAGGAAAAAATCGGCGGCAAAAGGTGGTGAGTATTTTCTCATGGCGCAACGACATTTTTCAGCACTTCACAAAGTACGAGCATTTGACTGTTTGGCTCGTCGAATCTCTTCTTGCGTTCTTGGCTCGTTCTTTATCCTCGTGGTCTCCGTTGTTAATAGCTATGAGGCAGTCTCCGAACATTATCATAACAGGTACCCCTGGAGTGGGCAAGACTACTCACTGTGATGGCTTGGCGGAGAAGATGGGGCTGAGACATATCTCTGTAAATCAGATTGTGAAGGACAAAGACTGCCACGAGGGCTGGGACGAAGACTTTCAAAGCTGGATTGTCGATGAAGATAAGGTAGGTGGCCCTTCTTGTGGTCTGCAGCATAGAGTGTGCTCATGGTTCAATCAGTTACTAGACGCCATCGAGAGTGAGGTGAAGCAAGGTGGCTGTTTGATAGATTGGCATGCCTGCGATTTGTTTCCAAGGAGCTGGATCGATTTGGTCGTAGTGCTCCGGGTAGATTCTACCACCCTCTACGATCGGTTGAAGGCAAGGTATGTCAAGCCTCACTCCACCCTTTTCGCGCGGGCTCTCTAACTTGATTTGACAGGAACTATGTGGAGGCTAAACTTCAGGAGAATCTGGACTCGGAGATTATGGAAGTCCTCTTACAGGAGGCGAGGGATTCTTACGACGATGAGATCGTCATTGAGCTCACCAGTAACACAGCCGATGAGATGGAGAAGAACGTGGACCGAATTGAAGCCTGGGTGAAGCAGTGGAAGGCTGATAATAATTAGATGGGGTTTGGCTCAACGGGTATTCGCATGCCTGCCAGGTGTTCTGCCTTGCTATTTGGTGTTGACGCTGCCTTGTAGATCAGTTAGCTAGCTGGGCCCAGAGTGTTCCATGCCGTAGCAGCATCGCGACAACGAGGAGGGTGAGCATGGCTATGTCGACTCAAATATACGAACGGACATTATTACAGTACAATAGTTGGTCTATCAGCATGGGCGTTAAAAGGCACTGCCGGCCGGCCTTGAACGCTGATCAACCTGTAACGTTCTCCTGTACCGTTACGCCACTGGCAAAAGACTAGGCATTAATCTCAGTGCGAGCATTAACCAGGAATCCAACTGCAGCTTATATTTGACGCGGTTACACAACCGCAGTGGGTACAGGGTAGCGAAGGTGCAGAGCCCAGATAGCACGTGTATGATCGGAGTCAATCCACACCGTGACTGCTAGGGCGTATAACTTGCTGCTAATTGCCAAAATCTGGTGTCGGTGCATTCGCTGGCAATACTGGTCCCGTCACTGCGTGCTGCACCACATGTATGGCGGTTGTGCATTGTCAAATGATAAGTGGATGTGGACGACTTGACAGCAGTCGGCAACCACGTCACAAGCGTTGAGAAGCGCGTGCACAAGAAGCAAACAATGCAAGAAAATCACATATATCTAAGTAAACGGACAAGTCAATGCAACATTCAACGCCAATAGTTCCCAAGCAAGGTCCGTAAGCTTCACGCGCTCTTTTTCTTGTCTCCCCGGGGGCGGTCCAGGGAACGAGGATCGAGACCTCTGCGCCGCATCGCGCTCCTCTTTGCGCGCTCCATATATTCCTTGTCTTCATCTTCATCAAAGCCACCAAACTCGCCATCGTGCTTGTCGCCACCGGCGTCTGCAGATGCTTCGACAATGGGAGCCTTGTCCGCAAGTAGCACGGGCCCGTCAGCACCGGCCTTGCCCCTGGATATGATTGGCGGCGTGGGTCCAATTTTCTTGAACTTGGCAACATAGAACCCATCGACATTGTAGGTATGAGGGTAGTAACGGCGGGTCAGCTTCAAGCTCGGGTCGAAGTTCTTGCCCATGTAGCTCGTGAAGCCCTCCTTGCCGAATGGCAGCTCAGTATCGACAAGCTTGACGTTAGGTCTTCTGGAAAGGGCGTAGGCAACAACCTGCTCACTGTATTTCTGTCAGCAAGGGTGTCACAGTAGTTCACCTTTCATGGCTACTCACTTCTCTTCCACGGTGACACTGCATGTCGAATACACGACGTAACCACCAGTGCCTGCGTGGTTGACCGAATCGATAGCAGAGAGCAAAAGTTGCTTCTGCGTATGGGGCAGAGTCATAAAATCGCGTTCCGTCTTATTTGTCTTCACGGACGGATCCTTAGCGATGACGCCAGTGCCAGAGCAAGGAGCATCCAGAAGAACCCTATCAAAGCCCCCCATGACACGAGGAAACTCCCTGGCATCATATGAGCAGACAATGACGTTTTTAGCACCCAATCGGTGAATATTACCAATCAAGCCCTTCGCACGAGCCTTGTTGGGATCGTTGGCCACAATAACACCGGTATTCTGAGGGGCGTTAGCTAAAGTGCCATGAACAGCACATCAATTTACTGTACCTTCATCATAGCTGCGCAGTGCGTTGTTTTACCACCGGGGGCAGCGGCCATCTATTAAGGATCAGCACCACTAGTCTAAGCCTCGATAAAGAATCAACCTTACATCAAGGACTCGCTCGCCACTGTAAAAATCTGTCAGCAACTGGTGTCGATCTTGACCATGGCGCAGAAACTTACGGCTGTGGAGAAAGTGCCATAACGGGAAGGAAGGAGGAAGCAGCCTGAAGAATGTAGTGTCCCGCCAGGTATTCGGGCGTTGCGCCCAAAGGAATGGACGATTCGAAAATCTGCAATCCGACCTTACTCCACTTGCCAACAGGTTCCAAAGTTACGCCTCGATTGATCAGAGCTTGTGCTAGGTCTCTGCGATGAGTGCGCAAAGTGTTCGTTCTGATAACAATTGGTCTCGGAGCCTCGTTAGCCTCGAAGAACGCAAAGGCCTCCCGGGGGGTGAACAGATTGTAAAGCTTTTCGGCAAGAAATGGAGAATAACTGTAATACGCGCAGATATCGTTGAGAAGCTGAGAAGTATAGTCAGGGCGAGAGCGTCCTTGCTCTGCTAACTTGCCGAAGTCCCCAAGAATTCTTATGATGTCCGTTATCCTCTGACGCAGGAGTTGCAGATCAGGAGCAAGAAGCGAGTTCGAATTTTGGATTTCCTCATCGGATTCATCCAAAGAGCCCAGAACCTTTGGTTTGTCGCCTTCCAAATTTGTTTGCAGCGCAGACTCCTGCACTTCTGCGTCCGCCTCGGCGCGATCCCTCTCCAGTTGCAGATCTAGCTTCTTCGAAAGACCCTCAATGTTCGCAGCATTTAGAGCTTCTTCCTTGTCGGTATCGTCTTCATCGTCGGAGAACACAAATCTCTCTTTCTTATTGGTAACCTCCTCGTCAGAGTCCATGACCGAGTCTCCAGATCCGATGAAGTCGTCGCCGAGTTTCTCGTCTGATTGGTCCGCAAATAGACCATCGAGATCGTCTTGTGCTGGCGATTCATATTCACTGTCGGATTCGACAAGAACTTTCTTGCTCTTCTTGGTAACTGCAGCTTTCTTTGCTGTGCGTCGTCTCTTGGGCACTGCAGTTTTCGTGTGCGGCTCATCCTCACCAACAGGAATACCAGCTTTCCTTTTCAAGCGTGCGAAATGTTCTTCAGACAGAGGCTCTGGCGCCCCCTGTTTTCTCTTCATGCGACGTCCTGAGCCCATTTTGCTCGAAAAAAGACGGATCTTTGTCCCGGTGCAATATGATTTAGTGAGGTTCTGGGCAGCCCTCTTAAAGTAGGAACTTTTTTCTTCTTGTTTATCGATAGCGCGAGACTGCCCCACTAGTAGTGGCTTTCCATTCCCGATGTCCAGCTACAAACCTACGTATTGAGATACATTTACGTACTTCGAAGCCAAAATTTATCGCAGCGGGCTACTCGGCAATCTTTCGCACAACGGAGCAAAAAGCACGGCGAACATGATAGTCAAGAATGGTAGACCGATAATGCGGCAACATTCAACTCTGACGACGCGAGTGCGGCTGACGCACCAGCAATTGCAATAGTGGTTGGCACTACGCACAACTTTACAGCAGCACCCGCAATCTCGATCATCCAAGTCGGGCAAAGCTTAGTAAAATAATATTTCTTGTTCATGCATTGACCCCAATCATCCTCCACTGGATGCTTGCTGCACACGGAGATCACCGACGAGTGCCTCTAGCTCATGCGTTCGATTTCCGATTGTCTTCGAAATACGGAGAAACTCTTCGATAGAGTTTACCAAATGAGCTGTTCCCGGCCAATCTTGACGCATCCGCATCTGAGCGCGCCCAGACGTAGTCAAATATAGATAGCCCAGCACAATAGCCAGATAGCCAAGCGCAACACCTATCTTGGATTTACTGACAGAGTCCGCCTGGTGTGGCAGTAAGCAGGGGTTCTAGGCTGTATTGGAATATGTACTTACATCATTGACAAATGACATGTTGCCTAGCCAAAGTGTAGCAGCTGTATCAACAGAGCCGACGGCTACTGAGGTCCGCGCTGGTGGGCAGTGCTCAAGTATGTTGATCATGATACCCAAGATTAAAAGCAGCTCATCATATAACTTGTTCTGAAAGCTTCCCCTCTGGAGGGTGCTTTGGATTTGCGACAGGCCTCCCGATATCGAAGCTACTAGCATCGACAGGAGAGAGCTATCATCAAATACAGACGCCCCGGTTTCGCTGTTGGTCATGTTGATTGCTAACTTTAGCGTCGTATTATCCAAAATATTGTCTTGTAGCAACCAGTTGTCGAGAGTCACCTGAAGACAACCCTTTATGGCAGTAGCGTATCTTTCAGTTTCCAAGCTTATCAGATTGGACTGCGCTTCTAGAGCCAGAATTATCAGTACATAGTCAATATGTCGTGGAGGTCGCTGTTCTGCGTGGGTATGTGCCATCATCACAATGCCGCGCTCGATGTCACCAGTGAGATGCTCAAGACACTGGATATCTGCGGAGCGGCTGAGTATGAAAAGTAACTGTAATGCGAGCGTGCGAGGCGTAAGCGATAGCGGCTTTTGTCCGTGCCAAATGTCCATTTGCAAGATTGACATTTTCAAATTTCCAAGCAAAGATTTGGTGACCCGTGATAAATCCATCTGCTTTTTCGCCGAAATTTCCAACACGTCTCGCTCTTCTTGAAATAACCGATTCAAAAGTTGACCAATTTTTTCAGTTGTCAGCTGACGAAGTAAATGAGGAGCTGGGTTGAAAGACAAGAATGTAACAAGAGCCGCAGCCAGAGCAAAGCCGCTTATTAGGTCCTCTTCACTACCGATCGCTTTCACGACATTGTCGCGGGCTACATGATCACGGAATTGACTGGCGAAGTCTTTCCGTTGCAGCTTATTTGCCAGCTCACAAAGAGCGTTGCGTCTAAGCGAAGAGGGGGCCGCAGACGGTTTGCCGATTCGAGACAACAAATCATCCATTTCGTCCGAAAATCGGTTATTGGCACCGGCACGGCGGAGCTCATGCACACTCTGTATTCCAACTTTCGGGCCATCCAAATCGTCCTCAAACTCGTAATCGGCAGTAGGTGGACTCAAAGGCACCGCGAAAGGATCTGGCTCGTCCGGCGCCGGGAATACGCTGCCGCCATCGTCAAACATGGTAGCGTCATTCTGGGCCTGTGAATTACTCAAGAAGCTCCTCGAACTACTATATGTCAACTTTATTTTTCTGTTCTTAGCCGGCCCAGAACGCCGGTCAGGTGTTCTGGCCGCCCCAAGCCGAATCTTCGACGATGGAGAGTTGTAGATCGATTCACCCGTCGCATGTGATGCGCGCGAGTTTGGTATTTCCATATCAGCCTCAGAATTTGACTCCTGATCTGATCCTGGGCTCTCAGCTCTTTGTGCGACCAAGGTATCAATCAGACGCCGCCGACGTGAAGCTGTATTCACTGAGTCGTGAACGTCTGTTTGCGAAGATTTCATGGTTCCGGAGAGATGACTGCTGTTGCCTGATAGAATCGGTGCTGCTGGCAACAGTGCAGCCCTTTCATCATGTGTCTCGCGTTGAGTGTCTTGAACTGGCACTGGATCACATGCCAAGTATGTTCTCTTTGGTCCGACTCCAGGGTTCGATGGAGAGTTGGTCCGAAATCGCGAGGGTTGCGATCGCTTCATAGTGGACGCGCTTAAAAACGCGGAGGAGTGCTTTCTTTTTTTCCCATCGTCCTTGTTCCTCCACGTACCAGCTTGCGACGCTCCTTTTGCTGGTGAGGTTGGTGTTGTTTCGCGACTCGTAGGAATGTTGTATATATCGTCATCGTTGACGGCCGAGGCCGTACCCAAGTCACTTTGGGGATGCTTCGTGACTGATCGAGCTCGTTGCATTGTCAAACCGCGCCTGAGTGAAATTGCGCCTTCGCAGCGCGGTCTTTGTTGGCTATGATGTTAACACGGTTCTAAAGCCTTGGCGGGTCAAGCGGCTGTCCGCGCAAGAAGTTTGAGTGCAGTATCTTGAAATCCAAAAGCGAGGCTGCCGGAAAGTACTGCGTGATAGCGCAAGTTTAAGGATGGTGCCATATCTGTACTGAAGCGAAAGTCGTCAGTTCGCGATTTGGTTGAAGTAATTCAGCAGTACTCCCTTCCCTGTAGCAAGAACTCAGCAACTCAGGGTGGAAGCTTTGCCGAAAACAGAAAAGATGTGGATGGCTGGGAAAGCATGGCACTTCTCTTCTCCACATGCATGCCCGTCCTTACGTCAGCCAGCATTCGAATGCCCGCATTTCTGATGTTTATAGGCGCAGTAGCTGCTGCTGCTCCATGCCGGCGTCACTTGCGAACCCCCGTCATTTGCCAGTACGCCTTCGCAGCGATCCGTTGAAATGCCATCCCCCAAACAGAGAAAAGTTGCTATCGTGGGCAGCCGATCCGTTGGTAAACAACTTTACATTACGGGAGTCAGGCGATTATTGCTAATACCTACTAGGTAAATCGTCACTGGCCGTTCAATACGTTGACGGCCATTTTGTAGACAGCTACTACCCAACAATCGAAAACACCTTCAGCAAAATAATTCGATACAAAGGCCAAGAGTTTTCGACCGAAATAGTTGATACAGCTGGACAAGTGCGCATCCCTTGCCTCACAATATGCACAACGCTGACAGAGAGATAGGATGAATACAGCATCTTGAACTCCAAGCACTTCATTGGTATCCATGGGTACATGCTAGTATACTCCGTTTCTTCTTTACCGTCGTTTGAGATGGTTCAAGTTATCCGAGAGAAGATTCTTAATCATTTGGTAAGCTCGCGTCGTGCCTGCAAAGCCTCGGGAACCGAAGAATGGGCAACTCTAACATGGCCGCACGAATTAGGGAACGGAATCGGTCCCCATCGTTATCGTAGGAAACAAAAGCGACTTAAGACCTGAGCAGAGGCAAGTCAGCGCCGATGACGGAAAGAAGCTATCGGAAAAGTTGCAATGCGGTTGGACCGAAGCGAGCGCGCGATACAACGAAAATGTGGAGCGTGCCTTTGAAATCTTAATAGAGCAAATCGAAAAGTCGCAAAATCCTGGAGAAGCGCCAGAGAAGAGCAACTGCCTGATTATGTGAGCTGGTGTACTACTATGTGGGATCTGGAATTTTTTCTCTGCACTTGATGATGTTAAGTACGTAGTATTATTACAGAATTTACAGCTCCTCTACAACCTAGCAATAGAGTCTCATGAGAGGATGCCTTGTCCAGAATCTTTTGCTACAAACGGTGTACAGCCGTGCGCGTGTGATTTGGTGACTGATGTTACCAATACGAACCTTCAGTAAATGAAAGTTACTGAACAATTCATTAGTAGCCAGTTGTATCTGACTCAGGGCTGCCTAGGTAGCTAACTTGAGCTACCCCATTGAGTCAGAGGGGCAGGGCAGAAAACCCCCACCATGGAGGGGTACCACTTATCATAACCTGTTGCCCTCGCAAACAACAGTGGTAGGACTTTTCGACCTTCATCGACGAAAGCGGCAGCAATACTGAAAAAATCCTCTCACAGTGCGGAACAGTCCTACCAGAAAAATATGCTCGATGTCAACGATTTTATCGCGGAGCGTGGAGGGAATCCCGATCGCATCCGAGAGTCGCAACGTCGCCGATTCGCAGGCGAGGGAATAGTCGATGAAGTAATCGCCTTATTCGAGGATCACCGCAAAAGTAAGCAATATGCATTCGTCTGCTGGTCTGTATCTTGCTAACGGACTCGCTATACAAGCTCAGTACAGCGCCTCGCAAATTAGTAGCAAGATCAATGAGGTGCAGAAGTTGATTGGAGCTAAGAAAAAGGTGCACCTACCTGTCATGTTTTGTGCCCATGACGACTTTAGAAAGCTAACGAGCAAGAAATTCGAAGGCCAAAGAGGACGCAACCGAACTGTTGCAG
Organism: Akanthomyces dipterigenus; assembly: GCA_030783385.1. NCBI lineage: Eukaryota > Fungi > Ascomycota > Sordariomycetes > Hypocreales > Cordycipitaceae > Akanthomyces > Akanthomyces dipterigenus. The sequence goes on along the minus strand of JARJRE010000842.1, from coordinate 48,340 downwards.
CAGAAAATCGAGCTTGAGAAAGAGAAGAAGCTTACCGTCGAGTCTGCAACGCAAAAGGAAAAACTGCTCCGGACGAAAATCAAGAGCGTCGGAAATATTGTCGATGACAGTGTGCCCGTGAGCAATAGCGAGGTAATTGTCGACAACACGAGCGATTCGTGAACAATGCGACTGACTATACCCCTGCACAGGACAACAATGCCGTGCAGCGTACATGGGCGCCCGAAGGCGTTGCCGTGGAGAAACGCAACGTGCTCTCCCATCACGAAGTCCTCCTTCGCCTTGATGGCTACGATCCAGACCGTGGTGTCAAAGTTGTTGGCCACCGCGGTTATTTCTTGCGACAGTGGGGCGTATTCCTAAACCAAGCCCTCATCAACCATGGACTCGAATTTCTCTCCCAGCGGGGATACTGCCCTCTGCAGGCACCACAATTTATGTTGAAGGACTACATGGCCAAGACTGCTCAGCTGGATGATTTCGATGAGCAACTTTACAAGGTTGTCGATGGAGACGAGGCAAACGACAAGTATCTCATTGCAACATCTGAACAGCCGATTTCAGCTTATCACGCCGATGAATGGCTTATTGCCAAAGATTTGCCCATTAAGTTTGTTAACATCCGGAATATATGTGCGCATCGAACACTCTGCTAATGTTAGTTTAGATATGCCGGTTATAGCACTTGCTATAGACGAGAGGCTGGATCTCATGGACGAGATGCATGGGGCATCTATCGTGTTCATCAGTTTGAGAAGGTCAGCTGTTCGCTGAGACGAAAGCATGCGAACTACTACTAAACGAGACACAGGTTGAACAATTTGTCCTCACCGACCCCGAAAAGTCCTGGGAAGTTTTTGAGGAAATGATTAGTGTCTCTGAAGAGTTCTACCAGTCACTAGGGCTTCCCTACCAGGTCATCGCCATCGTTTCCGGTGCGCTAAACAACGCGGCTGCTAAAAAGTTTGATCTTGAAGCATGGTTCCCCCACCAGGGAGAATACAAAGAACTAGTCTCGTGCTCAAATTGCACTGATTACCAGTCACGCGCGCTAGATATCCGCTTTGGTGCCAAAACCCAGACAGACACGAAGAAGAAATATGTTCACTGCCTGAACTCGACGCTGTGCGCCACAACGCGAACGCTATGCTGTGTCCTGGAGAACTACCAAACAGAAGAAGTAAGTTGCAATTTGCACGAGACAGCTACCTTGTCACTAACTTGAAAGGGTCTCCGCGTCCCCGAGCCACTTCGAAAATATCTTCCTGGTGCCCCGGAATTCATTGCCTTCACGCGTGAGCTCCCTAAGGATGCCGCCGGCATTCAGAAAAGCCTCCCGCACCGAGAGAAGAAATGAGGCAATAGCTAGACAAGAACTAAGCATCAGATGTTGTCGTGCATTTACTTGAGACAACGCACCCGCAAATTTTCTGACATGAGTTCAACTGAGATAGCTTCTTCAAAATGTATATGCCGACTTTATAAACATGTTCGCTGAGAAGTTGCGCTCTTGGCCCTTCATAGACGTGGATTAGGGGTTGTTAGTACTCCGCCCACCACGAAAGTACCGGGGTTTCTGTCTGGGAAGCCCCTGACGCAACCTAGCATCTGCACACCTTCACTTCGCTGCCCGACATTGTACCCATTGTGCGTATCAATGGCTGCCAGGTTAGGAGACCAGTCAAGGTCTTCCATTGTCTTTTGGGATCGATTCACTGTGCACGCGAAGCAAAAACTGCAGCGACTTAACAGCCACCATGGCTCAAAACAAGACAAGAACCAGGAGGATATGGAATTGAAGGTATATCACGTCGCCCAAAACTGGAACGAGTAATTCGTACTCTGATATCAAAGGGGCAGCTTGGGAAGTTCGCACACGAAGATCAAATGCCATCTTGGCTGCGACATTATCTCCTGTCTCGCGATGACAACAGCAAAGTCGGTGAGCACTGCTGCTGTAACAGACAGTGCATGCAGCATCTAACTAGCGCTTAAAGGTGTGATAGATATGTTACACGAGATCTTGAACGACAACAGTCAAACGATTTCGGCATACTTGGCTCACCCTGCCGTTAATCGTATCACAAAACTGCGGCGTGAAGGTAGACACAAATTGTTTACGGTGCTCGAGCCATGAAATCTAACAGCAGCGATTCAGGCAGTTTCTGCGGATATCGTAACATCCAAATGCTTGTTTCTTATCTTGTATTGGCAACTGAACACGGCCCACGCGCGTTCCCCGATGGTGTGCCAAACATTTTTCAACTACAGGATCAAATAGAGGACGCCTGGGACCATGGCTGCAACCCGAGAGGTCGGAACGAGACTGGTGGTATCAAAGGCACAAGGAAGTTTATCGGGACACAAGAGGTGCGTAGGAGCATTTTGATAGCGCCCTATACCGTATCACAGCTAAGAGTGACAAGGCCCAAGCACTCCTCTTCAATAAGAAGATCAAGTGAGAGACGAGGATGTCGATGTCGACCAAGCGACAAGAGCTCTGACAAGCAGCAAGGTGTAGCGCTCGCAGATTTCAAGATTCGAAAGAACGTTACGCAATCGATCAAGTTCTTGACGAAATCATCTCATATTTCCAACGCTCCTGCCCGAGTTTGGAGGATGGCAGCATCAAGGTCCGGAGCACCATGCTACCTCCAATCTATTTCCAGCGCCCAGGTCAGTCACGCGCTGTAAAGACAGGAAGGAAACCCATGCTCAAGTTGCATAGGCCATTCGTTGACCATTATTGGTCTCGAGAAGACAATGTACAATGAATGGCATTTACTAGTCTTCAACCCCGGAAATCGCTACAGAGACACCGCGCACACTTTTCGTTCCGTTTCGCCAGGACGGAGGCAAGACAGTCTCGAACCCTACCGCCTACGGCTCGACAGCTTGCGCAAATATAGTGAATTTGAGCTACTCTAGTATGTTCTAACCGTCTGTCGAGGACTTGGCCACTAATAGCTTTTGAACGCAGCCTCACTTGAACGTATTGGTTGGCTGATTGCCTACCGCGGTACCTTCACCAAAGTTCTCTCAGGCTGTAGCTCCGTTCTCTTTGAAATACTCTCGCAGCTTACCGAGCGCCCTAGCTCGATGGGAAACTTTGTTCTTCTCCTCGGGCTCCATCTCGGCGAATCTATAGAATCATTGACCGTCAGTCATGTTATATTTGTAGTCGCATACCTCGGTATATCAACTTACGTCTTGCCGTCGTGCTCAAAAACAGGATCCCAACCTTGTTTTTTTTGTCAACATGTCAGTTCAGTTTTAATACTCTATGAACATACCAAATCGTGTCGAGCCGCGTGCAGGCACGATTCTGCCCTGTAGTCGGACGGAGTGTTATTCATCTGCGCCTTGGTCGCTTCTCAGGTACGATCAATATGTGAGAGCTGCTTACGTGGCAACGGCCTTGGAACAGCATCGGTATTTTACCTCTGCCTTCTGAGTAACCGAAGGTGCAGACAGCATCAGCAGACTTGTCTGAGTAGGCAGCCAGAAGGTTGCTGAGACCGTCTAGACCGATAGCTGTCAGGAACCACTTGCTGGAAACGTATGGTTAACAGAGCTTATTTCAAGAGGCGTAAGATGGAAGGCTGCGCGTACATGTAAACACCAGGTAGGCCGCCCAGTGCATTGAAACACAACGCTGTGTCTTCAACCAATACAGGCCCATCAACCTGCAGATGTACCGACATCAATACTGGATTCCAGCTTACGCGCCTCGGTGTTAGAACACCGGCTACTCACTATGCCTGCGGCTCTCTGGCATTTCGACAAGGTTACTTCCTCCACCGAACCTTGCACTTCTTCCAGGTCCATGGACAGACTTTGTACTTCAATATCGGGCTCAAGTATTGCTTTCACCTCGCGTAACTTGTTCGCATTGCCCGTGATGAAATGCACCCGTGGAGCCATAGCTGATTAATCGTGCACTGCAAACGCTTGTGGTGTTTGTTCCCTTTTGCTATACCCAAGCTACAGTTGCAGTGTGTGCGCAGGGTTGTAGCTACTGTGGACGGGAACCAGTGGATACCCCAAATGGAGGATTATATCTGGTACCAAAAATCATGGTCGGACACTGCTTGGTGACCGATTTGTTTGTATACTTTATGAACTGTAAGATAGTTTCTACGTGGTAGCCAGATCTGTCAAATGGGCAATTAGTCACAAAGCAGTATAGTTCTTACAAGGCGGGTTATGCGATTAGAAATTACTCGTCTGCTGACTGGGCTGTGTTTGATCAACTGGCTGAGCGAGTTCAGTCTAAAAAAAGGCCAGAAGTGCTTACTTACTTACTTACTGACTGAGGTGGGCGCCCAAGAGGTGCCTGGCCGATGAAAGCAGAAAAAAAAAAAGCAACACAGCCAAGCCACCCACACAGCTGGCCAGATGAGTATGAATTCAATGGAAAAAAGATAATTTGGACTACCAGCATAAAGCCACAGAACATCCCATCACCCAGCTGTTAATAGTCAGTCGCACGACTTTTTTTTCTTCTTTACGGATGGGCTATGTATCGGAGTAGGGTCACAGAACCAAAGAAAAAAAACCGCCACCCGACAAGCAGCCAGATAGAAGAGAAAAATCATGGGCCGACAGACAACTTTTTTTGAGCCGCATTTGATCAATTCCAGAAAAAAAGAACCTAATCAGAATCATCAAGACACAAGTTCTCTAAGTGTTTTGAACTCTAGAGAATTGCATCTCAATTCTCTAAAGCAAAACGCTGGTTGTTCACTTCCCGTTTTCGTCCTTGCTAAACTTGGCGGCAGCAGCAAATGATACCGGCCGGTTTGCCAGTGGATTTTAATAATGGACATGGGGTACCCGGGTGGGGCATCGCACATCCCCGACAACCACGCCAGTTCTGTGCCATGCTTTCGAAACCCCAACCACCCAGCCTCAAAGCTTGCTAGTTGAATACCGACGGCCGTCTGTTGGTCAAGACGGATTGCAAAATGACAAGCCAGCAGACACAGCATACAACAACAAAAGCGGTCGTTGAAAAGTACGAGAGAAAGGCGCAGAGCCTCAGAGCTACCCTGTCTGTAGAGGTCTCCTTTGAGAATGTCCATGTTCTACCGCAGACACCACAATTGATTGCTCTCCTATCGTGAGTGCACCTCACCATTCGTGCTCGGTGGCGCGGGGCTTGGCTAATTCGAAGATGCTAGTATGATTCGGAATAAAGAAACAGATCGTGCGGACTTTATATTTTACTCGAATCGCATTATCCGGTTGCTGGTCGAGGAAGGCTTAAATCATTTGCCAGTGATAGAACACGATATCACTACACCCGTCGGCCGTACTTACAATGGACTCATGTTCCAGGGCAAGATTTGCGGCGTCTCGATCATGAGAGCCGGTGAGGCCATGGAACAGGGCTTGAGAGACTGTTGCCGCTCCGTTCGCATCGGCAAGATTCTGATCCAGCGTGACGAAGACACCGCACAACCCAAGCTGTTCTATGACAAGTTGCCCGAGGATATTGCTGACCGCTGGGTCATGCTTCTAGATCCTATGTTTGCTACAGGTAAGAAGGAACGCGATGAGCTAGCGAAGAACTTGGTCCTCGGCACTTACTGACGGTTGCAAGGTGGCTCGGCCATCATGGCTGTCCAGGTTTTGAAAGCTAGGGGAGTGCCCGAGGACAGAATACTTTTCCTCAACTTGATCGCCAGCCCGGAGGGCATCAGCAACTTCGTCGAAAAATTCCCTCGGCTCAAGGTAGTGACAGCATTCATTGATGAGGTATGTGCCTATGTGTGCTACCATGCTTCGCAGACCAAAACTGACCCTAGTATATGCAGGGCTTGGACGAGAAAAAGTATGCCTTGATGGAATACTTTCACTCTGAATATTTGATAAAACTAGTGCTGACATTTGCTCCTTAGCTACATCATTCCTGGCCTGGGCGACTTTGGGGATCGCTTCTATACCATGTAGCTGCAGTCGACTTGCACCGCGCGCTCGCTCAAGCCCCTTTCTGTGGTCGGGAAATCCAGCGGTGTATCAGAGAGCATGTACAATGGCTCAATCGTCTTCATCGTCACGATCGCTTGGCGCATCTTCCTCATTTCGATCTCGCCTCGATGGCGGCACTCTCGCGCTACCTGTGTAGCTGGCGCGTGCGCTGTCTTCTTTTGCGACAGCCTCTTCATTAACGTTTAGCATGTTTCAGGAGGCGAGGAATCGGGAAATGTCGTACCTGCCGCATCTACCCATTCTCCGTACACATCAACGGCCGCGGAGAGGTCTCCAAGGCATAGTCGTGAGCGAGTAGCCGTAGCATATTGCAAGGAGTTCTGACTTACAGTTGACAGCGCACTGGAATTTTTGCCCGCAAATGCGGCAATCCAACTGGCCTACACCGGCCTTTCGATCAAGTTTCACCGTGACTGACTTCTCGTGGTTGCAGAATAAGCACGTAAATGTGGTCGGGAGAGGATCGGCCTGCTGACGGTTAGGGCGATGTCACATCAAACGTGCTCGACGACCAATCTCATGCCTTCTTGGGGCCCATAGGCTTTTGTGACGACTTGCGCTTGCCCATATTAAATGCAGCACCAGAGCTTTCTACAATGGTACAGTTTGCGCCTTGAAGGTGTCCCGGAAGGCAACACAGTGCGCATGGGAGTCGCGGGTCAAGTCTTGCACATGCACGTTAGTTGCATATCTCATCACAACCCGTGTATTGCATACTCTGCGGCGTGTCCCGCCACTGCAAGCGTTGACATCTGAGTGGAGCCGGTACTTCTGTACCGATAGCTGGTACCTGAGCTACTCTGACAGTAGGGTACCCCGCGGGGAGCAAACAGAGTCCCCACCACTAGCACAGGTGCTGGAGCTCTGATCGGCCGTGAATCGTAGATGGTAGCTGGCGGCTGGGCACTAGAGACGTGTACGCTGGTACACAAACACAGAGATGCAGTGTTATCATCGAAATGATGCTTGGTACCAGCAAGTACAGTGGACTGCCAAGGGCCCAAAATAATGACTGTAATATGCGCCTGAGGCTTTGTCGGCGAAGATGACGCGTTGTGCTATTGTTGGGCTGATATCGGCATCCTGGTCTCAGCGGCTGTGTGATTGGTCGATCTGTTGAGGACCGGGTACATAAGCGTACCTAATAATGGTGGTCACCTGCCGTGGCCCATTCAACGGGTCCGAGCTTTCAAGGCATTCGGCATCAACTGTGCAGTTAAAGAAGCTACCCCCTCTCTTCCCCTCTTCTTGATATAACACATAACACACTCGACCGAAGCTCTCCCTTCTAATTGTACAGCCTGAACTGTATATTTTCTTCTCTACTACAGCATTCTCTACCACAGCATTGTGGCAGCAGAACTCTTAACCGTCACGAAGCAACAATGGCTCACCCAGGCTCCGATCCGAATATTGTCACCTCGCTGAGCGAGCTGCGCCATGCACAGTCTCAACTAGCCACCGCTGTCGACTCGCTCACAGCAGTCATTGGCATGCAGCCACATCCCGATTTAACTGCATCGTCAGCTATACTCCAGCGAGACCCAGCCAGCTCTGGTCAGACCGATCCGATCGAGACAGGACCAGAGCTGCAGAATTTATCGTCACCGTCTCAAAAGTCGGGCTTCACTTCCCGCATCGTGCTCACGTATGCTTGTCTTGCCCAATTTGTATGCTTGATTGCGACTTGAAGCTCATTAGGCGGCCAGGACGTATCCGAAGCAGATCGGAATCGACCCCATCCCGCTTGACTGGGGGAACATAGATCCTAGGAAGCGAGGTCCTGTTACTGTTTCTCGACTTCCGAGTACTATACGCCGAAGAAACGGTTCGTGTTCTCCCACACATATTGAAATGACAAAACCTAGCTTGAACTGATCATCCGTCGCTCTGGTAGCTGTGGGAGGCAAGTATATTCTACACGTAAATATGAAGCGCCACGGAAGTTGCGACTGACCAGAACTGCAGCACAGTAAGTCAAATCCTCAGAGTGTCTAAATCGCAATACTGATTGAATCCTACAGCGGTGGCTCTTACTCAGTATACTACGCACTGGCAGTAGCCAGCAAAGAGCTGAACACGGACCACAGGTACAGCCTAGTCGCAGCTTTGCGAAATTCATTCTGACATGGCAAGCAGACCCGACTTCACCAATACCGAACCCGCCGCGAAGATCGGGCCATTTCCTCAATGGGGTGACAAGAGAAAAATTGTAGCTATGGACCCCTGGGGCCATCTTGCACCATGGCAGTATAAGGACGTCATGGAAAAAGAAAACAGTCTGTCTAAACCGCTGGCAGCACGAAACAGCGGTGTATTGACATTTTTTGTTAAGTTGACTTACGACCAACCATTGCCATCACGAAAGCACATATGAAGGCAAGTTCTCACATAGAAATAGTGCAGTCACTAATACTTACCTTCGCCATCTGCTAGCTCCCCGAGTTGGAAGACAGCGTGCGCTCCGGAAGACTGTACGTGGGAGTAAGTATCGAGACTTTATGGTAGTTCTGACTGAAATAGTGTCCCCGACGGAAAAGTTTGCCTGAATAAGCAAGGCGAATTGGCCGTCACCAAATTTGCGGTAGAACCAGTACGTACCGCTTCAATAAGATACCACTTGCGCTTACCTCTCTTAGGTTTGGTATCTCCCAGGTGTTGCTGAGCGATTTGGAATAGGTTAGCAGCTTCACCCATTCATGTAATCGCCTGGTTTTGACTAGTCCTGCTAGATGAAGCAACTCTGCGCCGTTCGCTGTTCGAGCACACTGGCGGTAGCTATCCAGAGGCAAGTAGCCGAGCTTGTATCGCGTATAACACCAAACTGACAACATTTAGTTGATCACTCGTGGCGACATCAAGGTATTTCTACCGCCAATAGGTTTGTGGCCTCCTGAATGGTAAAGAATGACGCGGTGAAGCGGCTACTAATTGTTTGCAAAGGAGGCCTCACCGTTTATTGTTTTGGCGATCCGAGTAAAATGTCAGACGAGTCTGTTAGACTGTCGCTACGAATCCATGATGAGGTATGTATGTTCCGAACTGCTGTGGGCCAGTCAATAACTGGTACTTTGCGAACAGTGCAATGGCAGCGACGTTTTCGGATCCGATATTTGCACCTGCCGGCCATACCTGATTTTCGGTATAGAAGAAGCGGTAAAGGAAGCTCAGAATGGAGGTAGTGGTGTGGTTATCTATTTCAGAAAAGAAGGAAGAGCATTGGGCGAAGTGACAAAGGTATGTCAAGGTATCTCAGCGCAGGTGAGCTTCTGCTAATTGGCAACGTAGTATCGTAAGCAGGCAAAGCTATATTCAGAGTCCATTCCTCTGTTAACTCGCGAAGTGGTCTATAATGCCCGCAAACGTGGAGCCGATCGAGCATCGGATTACTTCACCCGCACAGAGAACATTGCTGGAGTCAAGGACATGAGATTCCAAGCCCTTATGCCCGATATCCTCCACTGGCTCGGCATCAGGAAAATAGATCGCATGCTTAGCATGAGCAAGTGAGTTAGCGCATACTCGTGCTAGCTGAGTCGTATACTGAGCAGTCGTAGCATGAAGCACGATGCCATTGTTGGCCAAGGGTATGGTTAACCACAAAACATCGACAGACATTGGTTCTAAATGGCGCATCAGAATTCCTATTCACGAAAGAGTCGAGCTACCCGAAGAGCTGATTCCTGCAGATTCACGAGTAGAAATTGATGCTAAAATTACAGCTGGTAGGTGGGAATGTGAACACATGAACGGCATCGCCCTAACAAGTCACAGGATACTTTACCGCGGGAAAACGCCTGACGTCGGAGCAGCTCCAGTCTGTCCAGGGCAGGATGTGGGAAGAGTACACACCAGCCTTAGCCAGCAGTTTGCATCAATTCCCGCTAATGATAGTGCACAGCATTGACCACTGATCGTTTTTGACAAACCCGAAGGTAGCATAGCAGTCACTTGCTTGCAGAATTCTAGATATAACTATGCCTCTGCAATTACACCGCTGGAGTCACAAGCGTGGTCTGAGTGCTTGTTGGCGAGGCCAGTTTGTACCGTATCGCTTCCAGTAGTGCTACAATACCAATATGGTAAGAAAGATAATCGACTTTTCCAGAGAGTTATGGTGTGTTCGTAGCACTGACTTGACAAGAATAATTTGACATGTATGAATACCTGACATGAATAAATAACTGCACACGAATGAATGATTTGACAAGGATAACATCTTAGTGCCTTAAAGAACAGTACCTTAAAAATAATACCTTGGCAAGAGCATCATATGATTCGGCTGATGTGGAGCGCTCCCCATGGCGCAATTGTATCACGCTGTACTGGCTCTTTGAGCAATTATCGGACAATTGCAGTAAACGCATTTCTGCACCGGCTGGAGCACTATGCAGGTACTGAGTTCGCCTCGCGCATCTGCTGAAAATTGAGATACTGCTGTGATGGCTTGGCCAAGCGTTTTTGATGGCACCAAGCAGTGTACAATCAAGTCGTCAACTGCCAGAAACGGCAAAATCTGGGCGCCTGGAGCGGAGAGAACACGTGATGCCCACAAGGCTTCATGATTTTCATGAAACCTAGTGGGCCCGGATAAACAGACGGCCGAACTTGGTTATTGTGGGCTCGCTTAGGCCTAAATTGGTGCACACAGAAATTGAAATTATTCTCCCCTCCATCTCATCGTCCGCATCTTTGATTCCTCCAATTGCTTATTACACTTGGCAGCAATCATGGCAGTTGGAAAGTACGGATTTCTCAGCTCGTATTCTAATCTTGCATACTAATCTTAAATCAGGAACAAGAGACTCTCCAAGGGCAAGAAGGGCCTCAAGAAGAAGACCGTTGACCCCTTCTCTCGCAAGGATTGGTACTCCATTAAGGTGAGATGCACTGACACGCAACAGCTTGTCGCACATGTTGTTAACAAGGTCGACACAGGCCCCTAACCCTTTCAACATTCGAGAGTGAGTTTGAGCATCGACGCGACCTTCGACCAACCACGCTGCCGAAACTAACAATTATTGGCAGTGTCGGCAAGACTCTTGTGAACCGTACCACCGGTCTGAAGAACGCCAACGACGCGCTGAAGGGACGTATCGTCGAGGTCTCTCTTGCCGATCTCCAGAAGGATGAGGATCACTCGTTCCGCAAGATCCGCCTCCGCATCGACGAGGTCCAGGGCAAGAGCTGCCTAACCAACTTTCACGGTCTCGACTTCACATCCGACAAGCTGCGCTCCCTCGTCCGCAAGTGGCAGTCCCTCATTGAGGCCAACATCACTGTGAAGACAACGGATGATTATCTCATCCGTCTCTTCGCCATTGGCTTCACCAAGCGCCGTCAGAACCAGATCAAGAAGACCACCTACGCCGCTTCCTCTCAAATCCGTGCCATCCGTCGCAAGATGACCGACATCATTCAGCGCGAGGCTTCCACCTGCACCCTCACTCAGCTTACCTCGAAGCTCATTCCTGAGGTTATCGGCCGCGAGATTGAAAAGGCTACCCAGGGCATCTACCCCCTGCAGAACGTATGTTATTTTTGGACCCGCTAAATGGCTGCAAGGCTAATGAAAATTAGGTACACATCCGCAAGGTTAAGCTTCTGAAGGCTCCCAAGTTTGATTTGGGTGCTCTGATGGCTCTTCACGGTGAATCGGGGACGGATGACCAGGGCCAGAAGGTTGAGCGGGAATTCAAGGAGCGTGTTCTAGAGGAGGTTTAAATGCGAGAAGGAAAACTATGTGGGAAAAATTAAAGGCTGTCTCGAGACAGAGACTTATCTTGGCATTGTTTCGGTCATGGCAAATGGCGTATTGTCTCCACGGCGGCTAGGGGTTAGATTATGTCGCTAATGATACGGTACAAGGCTTTCTGTTCAATTGAGCATGGTGCAGCCTGCCAAAGAGTTTGATGTGATTGCTACGTCGTTGGACGGGTAACGTATGGTATCTCCACGCGGACCTGTGCCTAGCATCTCAGCGTTGCAGCTTTCGGACGGCAATCTATCCATGCGCCTGGCAGCGAGAGATGTCGCAGCACAGTCCCATTCCGCGTATAGCATCTCTATGCTAGCCTCTTTGATGTACTGGAACTAATCTAGTATGTATACGAACGAATTTCGTGTGTGACTTACTCTTTCTTTTGCAGAAATTCCACAACAGCTAGGCCTGTTAGCAGATGTTCCATGTCAGTTGGATAGGGGCAGATGGTACCTCGTCTGAACTCCTCTGGCTGTTCTGAAATGACCCAGTGGCCAGCATCAATGTCAACTAGACGAAATCTGGGGAAAAATTGTCCCACCAACGGAAGCGCTTCATCAGGCACGTATTTACTCTGGGTACCGCGCACAAATAGAGCTGGCTTTTCGAAACGAGCTTGACTTGGGTCTTTGAATGGAAAATCACCAAGGTGGCCCAGGGCAACAGCCAATGTGTCGAGAGGGATTCTGAATGTCTGGGTTTTTTTACCAGGTGCGCGATGAAGATTACCCAGAAGAAACTGTCGAATTGGGAGGGACTGCAATCCAAATAATCAGCTTCAAATTCTCGACACAGAGAATGACCGAGAAAATGACTTACCTTTTCTACTTGTTGTAAAATCCTGTCTGCTTCCGCCAGCTTTGTGACCTGAGACTGGTCTACCTTTTTCATACCGCGGATATAAGATGAGAAATCCGAGCCAAGAAGCGCGTCCACGGGGGCATTGTCGACGGCAACGATGTCTGCTACGCTGTCTGGTGACTGTAGAGCCAGGGCCATAGCAGTCTTGGCTCCCCTGTTCCGGCGGAGATCCGCCATAGTAAGCGATCTGACGGTGAGAAGATTTGAGTCTGCTTTCAGAGAAATCACTTACATGGAATGGCCTATCAGGGTAGTATTCTGAAGGCCGTGAGTACCAATAAATTCGGAAACGTCTCCTGCCATGGACAGGTAGTCATGCTGCTTGTCATGCGGGGACTGGCCATGGTTCCTCAGGTCCTGTCATCGTTAGCCAGCGGTCTCTTCGATGACTCGAGTTATCATTGTACCATGGCATATACGTATCTGCCCAAATCTCGAGCCAACGCCCTGGAAAGTCTCAGCATTTATGCGGACCAGCATCTGTGGTATGAAAGCCCCTCACTTGCTCATGGCTCGATTGTTTTTCTTCGAGCCGAATAATCCATGCAGAAAAACAATCGGCGCCTGCTGCGGCGTAGTTTGAGGCTTTGGGGGTTCGTAAAGGTCGTAAGCCAGCTTAAGACGAGCTTCAGTTTGGACAGAGCGCCTTGCATTCTGTAGTCCGATGCGACAGCAACGCACCACAGAGACAGTCTTCCTACCAACAGCTGGCAGCATGATTTATCTCTGTACAGGGTCCCAAGTGACAAGAGGTTCCCTATCGGCCGACGCAGAACATACAGATAAGCCAATACAGCTCGACTTTGCTCAAGAAGAACTACCTTCCGTGCTTTGGATACCTAATCAATAGTTCCTGGTGGACCTCTATCTCCAATTTGTGAACTGGCCGGGGGTGTGTGTAGCTGGGCAGAAATGTGGGGCATCGAACTGTCCACGTCGGTGCGTACGTGCAATGTGTTCCTCCTGAGTTCCGAAGCTGCATCGCGATTTTATCGGAAGCTTCACCACCTACGAATGCATCGAAGTGACGCAAACTGAGAAATCCATAGAAGCTACAGCAATCAACATACAATTTCGAAGGCTGGCAAAATTGTGCTCTGTATCGCGGAAGATGGAGTACGAGGCCCTCAAAGAGCAATGGAGCGACGTGGAGGATCGCGACGGTGTTCGCCTGAGCTGGAACGTGTTCCCCAGTTCGCGCATGGTGAGCGTGGGAATGAAAGCGGCCAAGGGCCCCTGGCTAATTGCTATCAGGAAGCATCCCGACTTGTCGTACCGATTGGGGCTCTTTACACTCCGCTGAAGGAAAAGCTTGACACGCCATTGCTGCAGTTTGAGCCAGTTACTTGCAAGCAGCCGTGCCGCTCTGTGCTGAACCCATTTTGGTAGGTTATTGTACCTCTCAATCGAAGCTGCTGTATTTGACTAACAAATTCCCTAGCCAGGTCGATGTTCGCGCTCGGGTTTGGATCTGCCCTTTCTGTTTATCGAGAAACTCGCTGCCTCCCCACTACAAGGACATCACGCAGAACGCGATTCCGCCCGAACTGCATCCCGCAAACACAACGATCGAGTATAGATTGTCTAGACCGGCCCCTGCTTCGCCCATATTTTTTTATGTTGTCGATCTGTGCCAGGAAGATGATGGTCTAGCTGCGCTCAAGGAATCTCTAGTCATGAGCCTCAGCTTGCTACCGGAGAACGCCTTAGTTGGCCTCATCACATACGGCACGATGGTATGACTGAATCACAGTTGGTAAACCATATTCACTGCTGACGCACGACAGGCACACGTCCACGAAATTGGCTACGAGGGCTGCGCGAAGTCGTACGTTTTCCGAGGTAATAAAGATTATTCTGCGAAGCAAGTTCAAGACATGCTAGGCTTGTCATCTTCCTCAGCTCGACCGGGTATGCCACAGCAGCCTGGTCGGCCCATGCCTACGGGGCCAGCATCCAGATTTCTTATGCCAGTCCAGCAGGCAGAGTTCCAGCTCACCAAGGCAGTGGAGGCGCTTCAAAAAGACCCTTGGCCGACAGCAAACGACCGCCGTAACCTGCGATGCACTGGCGTGGCCCTAAGTGTGGCGATCGGACTCATGGAGTCGTCTTTCCAAAATGCTGGAGGACGCATTATGCTTTTCGCTGGTGGCCCAGCTACGGAAGGCCCAGGAATGACGGTTGGTCCTGAATTACGTGAGCCCATGCGATCGCATCATGATATTGATCGCGATAACGTCAAGTATTACAAGAAGGCACTAAAGGTATGCTCTCCTCGAACAGGAGTTGTGTGAGTTTGATGGGCTTACCAAAATAGTTCTATGACAACTTGGCCAAACGCACAGCGCACAACGGCCACATCATTGACATTTTTGCGGGCTGCTTGGACCAAGTCGGACTGCTGGAAATGAAAGGCCTTTGCAACTCTACTGGCGGTCACATGATTTTAACAGACAGCTTCACATCGTCCATGTTTAAGCAGTCTTTCATCCGTGTTTTTGAAAAGGATGGTGACGATAATCTCCTCATGGGCTTCAACGCGGTGCTCGAGGTCCTAACCACGAAGGAGCTGAAGGTCACTGGTCTCATAGGACACGCTGTTTCCCTTAACAAGAAGTCTGTTTCTGTTGGGGAGACTGAATGCGGCATTGGTAACACCTGCTCCTGGAAAATGTGCGGCATTGATCTAAAAGCAAGTTATGGCGTCTACTTTGAGGTTGCCAACCAAGGCCCGAGCCCTCATCAGCAAGGACCTCAGAAGGGTATGATACAATTCCTGACTTACTATCAACACTCGTCCGGCCAATTCCATCTACGTGTCACAACCATCGCGCGCAATTTGAGTGGACCAGCTGGCGATCCAGCGATTGCTCAGTCGTTTGATCAGGAGGCTGCAGCTGTGCTGATGAGCAGAATAGCTGTGTTCAAAGCCGAGGTTGATGATGGGCCCGATGTGCTCCGATGGGTGGACAGAATGCTTATCCGACTTTGCTCACGCTTCGCCGACTACAGAAAAGATGATCCGTCGTCGTTCAGGCTGGAGAAGAACTTCACACTTTACCCGCAGTTCATGTTTCATTTGCGAAGAAGCCCGTTCTTGCAAGTCTTCAACAACTCCCCCGATGAGACAGCCTTTAACAGACATGTGCTGAACCATGAAGACGTCAGCAACTCACTCGTCATGATCCAACCCACTCTTGACTCTTACACATTTGATCAAGATGCTGGCCAACCTGTGCTCCTAGACTCTGCCTCCATTCAGCCTACACATATCCTCCTCCTAGACACCTTCTTCCACATTCTCATCTTCCACGGCGAGACAGTCGCAGAATGGCGAAAGGCCGGCTATCAGGACCAGGAAGGCTATGAGAATTTTGCAGCTCTGCTGGAGCAGCCAAAAGAAGATGCTAGAGTATGTTTAGCTGTTGAAAGAGTTGTTGAGGGAGAAATTTCTGGACCTCACTAACTCGAACATAGGACCTGATCACGGATAGATTCCCGCTACCTCGATTTATTGTTTGTGATGCCGGTGGCTCTCAAGCCCGATTCTTGCTCTCCAAACTCAACCCGTCGACCACACACACGACAGGCCCGTATGGTGGAGCTGGAGCTGCGTCTGGGCAAACAATCTTTACCGACGACGTGTCTCTCCAGACGTTCATGGATCACTTGATGAAGTACGTCACCCGAATCTTGTATGATGAGAATGCATCGCTAACGTGGAGTACTTTAATAGGCTCGCTGTCAGCGGCACCAACTAATTGTACGTGCTGCTGTGTTACGGCCTTAAGAGCTCTCGCCCGCGCCAGGTAGCATTTGTATATGGTGCGGTACATATATAAACTAGCCAGTCTCACCACATCAATATATCCCTACCGGCTAGTTATACTCAAGATAGGGAAACAGCTAAATACAGATTCCATGCCGTCGTTGCTTCTTTTAGCCGTGCGCAAGCGTCGCGCGCAACTGCATTGTGGACCAGTACCTGAGTGCTTACGTTGGTGGATAAACACAACGAAGTGGGTCTTCAAGTCTTGCGGATTATGTAATGCGGCGCCGAGTGTGCTCCACACTGTCGTGTACCCAACTTTTTGATTAGGGCAGACCGTGGGGGCACACATATTTTTCTCGCTAAGTCATAGCGCATCAGTCGTTCTCTTCTCCCAACATCTCGAATTTCGCAACGGCAAGCAAACCACGAGCCTCTGCCCTTGTTAAAGACCGCCACAATGCGTACGTTAGTATTTTACCCCGGCATGAGTCCTGCTGCTAATATTCTCCCTTGCAGCTCCCAAATTTGACCCCAATGAGGTCAAGGTTATGTTGGTGCCCCAACGAGAACTTCGCTTTTACGGTTGCTAATAGTGCTTAGCCACCTCCGTGCGACTGGTGGTGAGGTTGGTGCCTCTTCTGCCCTCGCGCCGAAGATTGGTCCCCTCGGTCTCTCTCCCAAGAAGGTCGGAGAAGACATTGCCAAGGCCACTGGCGACTGGGTATGACTATTGTTGTTCTCTCCGATTTCAATTTGACGCATATTGACCATAAGCAGAAAGGCTTGCGCGTAACGGTCAAGCTCACCATTCAAAATCGTCAGGCCGCGGTTTCCGTTGTGCCTACTGCTTCCTCCCTGATCATTCGCGCGTTGAAGGAGCCCCCTCGTGACCGCAAGAAGGAGAAGAACATCAAGCACAACAAGTCTGTCGCTCTTGATGAGATCATCGAAATCGCTCGCACTATGCGCTACAAGTCTTTCTCAAAGGAGCTCAAGGGCACTGTCAAGGAGATCCTTGGTACCGCTTACAGTGTTGGCTGCCGTGTCGACGGCAAGCCTCCCAAAGTCATCATCGAGGCAATTGACAACGGCGAGATCGACAGTACGTAACAAGAGCCCCTGATACGTTGTCCGCATGCTAACAAGAGTGCAGTTCCTGAGGAGTAGGTCACTCGACCCACAAACTTCAATCGAGAGGCCCTGGCGGAAATCGAGATTACGACACGAGTTGAATGCGACCTCGACGATGTAGCTACTAATAAAAAATTGATCCGCTACACGAACAACTTCTGCGGACAAAGTGACATGTTTGCAATCCTCGGCTACACTCTGAAGGTACCAACTGCACCATGGTATAATTCAATTTTTGCCCGAGGTAGATAAAGCTCTTAGGTCCACTACTCACCGCGATGTACCTCGCATAAGATTGGTCATAGCGGTCCATTGATCGGATCTACATTTCAATGAAACCTGAATTTTAAGATGGCATGACTTTGTTGTTGACACGACTGACCGCACCTGCGCTAGTTTGGCGGTAGTAGTTCTATAGCAAACCCGTATTTATGTACATTTTCTTTTTAGCCTCACCCAGTATTCCACTTACATTACAGTCAGGATAAAGCTAATTCGCCAGAAGTGATGGCTTACGACGGGGCGGCAGTGTTTGTACAAAGGCCAGATAGACCGTGTCCGTCTAAGACATCAACGACTATATTTTTCATACTTCATCACAGGTCAATTGTTCAGCACCGTGCTAATTATAATGGACGGCTAAGATCAATGGTTACGTTAGTGATTGGAGTTACTATCTTTGGTAGGATTCGAGTTTGCGGTCCTTGCAAGGCAATGTATAGTCGTCTACGTGCATTCGCTAGTCGCTCGAAGCGGTCCCAAGTCGTCAGTTCTCCCGAACATCAAGCTGGGTTTGCTTAGGCTGCGGTGCGCCGTTGACATCGCTGCCTTGTCCTGAACATTGACGCTTCCAGCTTGTTGGCCAAGCGGGGGAAAGTGGATCAAGTTCTTTTGCTGTGAGGTCACCAATCAGCTCATTGTGTCTACCTACCTTACATCTAATTTGTCACTCATGTCACTCTTGTAGGCCATCACTAGGTCCTAGTACATGAGGCCGGTCCACTTCTGTTAGTACGGCAGGACCACCTAATTTAGGTACACCGTACACGCGTTGTTAGCCCAGCGGCGCCATTACACCATTCGGTCTCCGTCGTGGCGTATCTCTTCATAGCACCACAACTCCACATTTGATGCGAAGTCGCTGAACTGTTGACATCTGTGTCCGGCTTCTTTTGGGAGGACTGATCGTCTTCTCAGCCTTTCTTCGCGGACAATAAACTGCTACCCAAGACCAGGCGATCGGCAGAAGCACTGCCTCCGTAATCTCTTCTCTGCCTGCTTGACGCCAACTGGCAGCGTGTCCGCCATGGTATGACTGAAAGCAATGAGCGTTTGCAGTACGCCTGCCAATGTCTCTCGACACCACGCCGACGACGAAATTGCTTTTTCCCGATAAGCCTGCACCCAGGCCTTGGGCATGTTGCCATTATTGCAGGCGCACCGCCAAACGGTGTCGACCGCGAACCTCGATCGTATGCTCAACCCAATTGATGGACCGCCCGTACACGATGGTCAGTTTCAACGAGAAACACCTCTATACCGACGCCAGTCATTCCCAATAAGAACGATCCATCCGCACATAAATTACCCTGAGAATGGCTCCTGTGGCGTGCACACATTTCACAGAGTTCGTGAACACCAGCTACGACGAAAGACTCCGAATGGAACTATTGATGCTGGCTATGACGGGTCCTCTACGAAGTCATATGATGGTGAGCCGCCATTGAAGCAACTGGCTCTTCCCAGTCAGACTATCAATGCGCCTGAATATCGGATGCTCGGCACTCGATCTTATCACCAGAACCTGATGCTTGACGGCTCAAATACTGTTGCGCAAATACCATTGGCACCTTGGCAGCCACCCGGCTACGCTTCCTGCCCTATCGAGGCGCAAAATTTTCGATCGTCTTCCCAGCATACTACTTCACCTTTCGCAAGTGTCTACCAACCCGTCATTCGAGCCAACGAATACAATGTGCGGGCATTCTGTCCACCACCACCGACGCTGGTGGGAAGTCTATCGCTAGGCCAACTTCATTGGCAGCAAGGTCCTTCTCCTTGGGCTTATCAATCAGCGCATGATGCTAGTACGGCTGCACGCGGTGCCTACTCGACTGTACCTCATTCCGAGCATACCCCAAATCTCATGGCACCTCATATTCTTCCTGCGCCAATGCATATTTCGGGCTATACACCACAAGGTTCAGAGACCCAAGTTCAAAACGCCTACACGTCGAATCATGAAAGTTACAACAACCATTCGGACTTCAAGGACAAAACTCTGTCTCAGGCTTATCGTCGCTACGCCAGTTTGGTCGGATATATCCAGGCCAATGCAAGGGCAAATATAAACAAGAACGCCAACGGGGCAGAGTACGCATCACCAAAACATCTAATTTTTCCGAAACCCCCCAGGCCGAGACGAGAGCACACCAGCTCGGCTAAACCGCCTAGCCAATGTCTTGCCCCCAGCAGAATTTTTCCGTCGGCCAACTTCGGCTCAATCGGCACTCAAGGTCGTCGCTATGCGCACGCTCAACAGCCCAGCAGGCACGTCATGTTCGCTGGGGTAGATCAGTTTCGAGCTCAGCAGAATGTGGCAAATGGCCCCATACCACTTATGGATTCTTTTGATCTCACGAGCAATAGTGTATCCCCAGTCAACGACGCTAGATCGTCTCTAGATATCCTCAAACACCTCTGCGAGCAAAGCCAGTGGACTTGGCCCGAAGGAATGCTCATGTTGGGCTGCCTTCAATATGCTGTAGAGCAGTATTCCGATGCTCTTGAATGCTTTTCAAGGATCACTGCGCTAGACCCCAGGTATTGCTTTTCACGATTCTTATCTGTGTCCACTTCATGTGTCTAACTGCACTCTGTAGCCACATAGAAGCCGTTGCAAATATGGCAGCTTCGTTTTATTGCCTGGGGCGTCATGAAGAGGCTGAACGCCACTGGACACTCGCAGTACAACAGAGGCCCAGCTACCTGGAAGCTGTCGAACATTTGGTTGGACTTCTATACAAGAAGCGCAGTAAAGAAGCAATCGACATCATTTGCTACGTTCAAAAGGCGCTCGCAGCCGCTAGTCAGTCTGTGCAAGCAACCATAGGTAGACGCGGCGAACCCTTAGCTGACCACAAGCTAAATTCTGGATTCGCCGGTGGGCAGTCGATCAGTTCACAGTGTGCATTTGAACTATCTCCTGGAGGCTATTGTTCTAGTGGGTACAGTCTGCCTGGAAGTGACAATGGCCGAATTCTTGCTCTGATACATGCGAAAGGCACAATGCTTTACGGGTTAAAAGATGTCGATGGCGCTGCTCGAGCATTCGAAGAAGCAGTGTTGATCAGCGTTGGGCGGAACATTAAGGGAATTCAGGAGCTAGTTCGTGGCATTCAAGATGCTCTGTCGCGGGTGGCCACTCCTGCGGCTGCTGCGCAGCCACTGTTGCTTATTCCCGACAAAGCTCGCCATGCTGCTCGCCTTTTATTTGGTGGCGACGGCGCGCTTCCAGGACTTCGATGGGTTAACGATCTCACCCCCCGGAGAGCAGCCGTTCAAACTACTAGCAATTCTCTGCTATCATTAGCGAAGATATTCCAGGATTCTATGGCAAGTGGCTCATCGGGCTCTACACTAACACGAACCTCTTCTGGTGTTGGCGATATTTTAGCGCTCTACTACCTCTCCTTATCTCTACAAGAAAGTCCATCAACTGCCAACAACGTTGGTATTCTTCTGGCCGGTATACCTCAAACAACGTCAAACTCAGACATCATCTCCTCATCGCATGTCCATCCTAGCATCCCAGGCATACTTCCAGGTAGCGGCTTGGCTCTTGCCCTTGCCTACTACAACTACGGCCTTCGCCTTGACCCCAAGCACGTTCATTTGCACACCAATCTCGGCAGCTTGCTAAAAGATGTCGGACAACTTGATCTCGCCATTCAAATGTATGAGCGCGCTGTTGTGTGCGATGGAACTTTCGATATTGCATTAACAAACCTTGCCAATGCTGTCAAAGACAAAGGTCGGATAGGTGAAGCTATTGCCTATTACCGTCGAGCTGTGGCAGCCAATCCCGGGTTTGCAGAAGCGGTGTGCGGTTTATTCACGGCACTCAACTCAGTCTGCGACTGGAAAGGTCGGGGCGGTGTCTATTTATACCTGGGCAAGTATGACAGGTGGCACGTCGATGATGCCGGTCGATTGCTTGATGCAGAGATCACTAGGTCTGCGTCAGGCCTCAGCAAGCGCGTCACGGATATTGTTCATCAGCAGCTCGACGATGCTTCACAGTGGGGTCGAAATATTATCGACAAATCCTTAATTCAACTTTTGACACAGAATCTGTCGCATCTCAAGACTGATCCCACATTCGATATTGAGAAAGGTCTACGAGATTGGATCGATTCCCGCTGGGCTGGCTCGCGGCTAGTACGACTGCTTGAGAGAGCTGCAAAAGTCTTGCTCCGGCGATGGTACTTTCAGCAACACGTCCTACCCAGAAGAGCGAATATGCCGTACGCTCGACCCCGACTGCCGTCAGCTCTGAGTGTACCACCAGCACCTACTGTTCTCCCGTTTCATACCTTCACTTCTCCATTGAGAGCGAGGGAAGTCAGGATGATCTCGCAACGTAATGCAATGCGGATATCATGCGCTACACTGCGTTCGCCGTGGCTTCCCGAGTCTATTCTCCCTCCGCCAGCACCACCGAGTCATCATTTGAACGTTGGATACGTATCGTCTGATTTCAATAACCATCCCTTGGCGCATTTGTACGTTTGCACCGTTTTTTATTGAAATTCTGAGGCTAATCAACTTACTAGGATGCAATCAGTTTTTGGGTTCCACGATCCAAACCGAGTACAAGCATTCTGCTACGCAACGACCCCGAGTGATAAATCGAGTTACCGTGAGCAGATTGAGAAGGAAGCGCCTGTCTTCAGGGACGTCAGCAACTGGGCCCCGGAGCGCCTGATAAAGCAAATTAGCGATGATGGCATTCATATTCTCGTGAACCTTAATGGTTATACTCGCGGTGCTAGAAACGAGATATTTGCTGCACGACCAGCCCCAATCCAGATGTCTTTTATGGGTTTCGCAGGCACACTCGGGGCAGAATGGTGCGATTACATTCTCGCAGATACTACTGTTATACCGCCGAACACCCTGCGTCCGTGGCGTCAAAATCGAACGCTGGAGGATATCTTTCACGATGCCTCCGAGACTGACTCTGGCGAGTGGATATATACGGAAAACATCATATTTTGTCGCGATACTTTTTTTTGCTGCGACCATGCTCAATCATCGCCTCCCTCGGAGAGGGATATGACTTGGGCCGATGAGCAAAGTCGGCGATTGGAAATGCGGAAAGAACTATTTCCGAACCTGCAGGAAGACACAGTGATCCTAGCGAATTTTAATCAATTATATAAGGTAAAGTGCTCAACCGCATAAGAAAGCCTAATATATCTACACATGCTAACCCTGCGATTGTTCAGATTGACCCGAGTACATTCAGGTCATGGCTTAGGATCCTGGCTCAGGTGCCAAAGGCAGTCCTTTGGCTGCTGCGTTTTCCAGAAGCTGGCGAAGTAAACTTGCGCCGAACGGCAGAGCTATGGGCGGGTCCCGAGGTTGCGAGTCGCTTGATATTTACTGATGTTGCTCAAAAGAGCCAACATATATCACGTGCCCGGGTCTGCGACTTGTTCCTTGACACACCGGAGTGCAATGCACATACTACTGCAGCAGACGTGCTGTGGTCTAGCACACCACTGCTCACGTATCCTCGCTACTCGTACAAAATGTGCTCACGAATGGCGGCTTCTATTTTGAACGGGGCACTGCCGAGGACACCCGAGGGACGACGCGCCGCCAGTGAATTAATCGCCACGTCTGACAAGATTTACGAGAAATTGGCTATCGATTTGGCGGCTGGGCTGTCGTACTCGCGCACAGCGTCCGGCGGAATTGAGGTTAGTGGCCGACTAACAGAAATGCGTCAACTGCTATGGAACAGCAAATGGACGTGTGGCCTTTTCGATACCCGGCGCTGGGTCCGAGACGTCGAAACTGCCTACGAAGAGGCTTGGAAGCGCTGGGAAACGGGGGAGGGGGGTGATATCTATCTTTAGTGATTGTTTTGCAACAGCTCGTGTCTTTTATCTTTTCACAATTCACAGTTGGCCCTTTGAGCCTAGACGGGAGTACGTGGGCAGATCATTATTGAGTATTTCAGCAAGCGACGAGCTACTTCGGTCCATCAATAGCCAGCACGGTTTGTGCGCCTTAACATGTACGCTTTCGTCGTTTGCCTTGAGCCTGCCTTCTACGTGCGTCGGTGCCCTGCATGCGAGATGAGATACCAACATGAGCCGATCTATAAATGGCATGCCAATGTGAAGACAGGACGCGTGGCGCGAAAAGGGTGCTGAAGCCCCCTTCCTGCTCAAGCCGCCGTAGGCGTATATTTGGTGGAAGTCGGTATATGCATGATGTACACATGACACTTGCCTGATAGCTCAGGCATCATCCTTCCTTACCGTCGCAATAAGCAGCACTCGCGTTCAAGCACTCAAACCAGGTATTGATGCCAAGGGGCTACAAACTTAGTTTCGTTTGAATAGCCCCCTGCGCCCTGAAGTACCGGTAGAGTGCGATGACGCCAACACCATGAATCATCATGTTAAGGTTGGCTGGAACTCACTCGAAATAGCTTCACTGAAAATCTCCAGCGTGATTCAAAATTGGTTAGAAAGCGGCCCATCGTGAGGCTTAAGATCACGAGCGAGCACAGAGTATTCAACGTAGCGCGGGAACAATGTTCATGAATCATCGGCTAGTCTGCTGAAAAAACTATACATAGCGCGGAATTTCTACATCCAGTGTACGAGCCGACTATTTTTCCCGGCGCCACTATCTGAAGGGCTCCGTGGCATTATTCGGCAAGTAATCCGGCCAAGGGCAATGTCAAGCTACATCTAAGCTGAGGATGCGCCGCAACGACTGCAGGTATCGCAGCCCTGTTGACGCAGATATGCACGAGTATCGTGTTTCTACGGGCATAATAAATCAGAACTCCGAGCCTGGACATGTCTTGTCAGGGGTGTGGGAGAGGGAAAGGCACACCTGCCCCACTCGCGTCGCTGTCCGCTCCGCCCTCTCTTGACACGCCCCTCCCGCCTAACAAAACACTCCTCTATCCACTCTGCCCTTCCAAATCTTCTGCTCCGCTCACCCTCATCCACAGGAGTGGGGGGGAGCAGCCCACTTGCTGTTCGCTGCGTCCGATGGCAGATCCCCCGAAGCTTCTACATGGGCCGAACTGCTATTTGTTCTCCCCATGCCGCACTTTACGCCCGCTGCAACACCCAGTTTTTCAACATTAACAAATACACTTTCGCGGCAACGCCTCTAACTTTCAAAAACAAAAATATCAAGACCCCCAGTGATTTTCCACCAGTCTTATATAGCAGCATATAAGACCGCCAAAATAACCCAACTCATTGGCCCCTCCTTCTCAACACATCCACGAACAACAACGCAACACATCACAGCTTCCATGGCACAAGAACAAGAACCTGGCCCTCATCGACGTGGCCCTTGGGCTCAACACGAAGATGACTTGCTCATACGTCTGGTCACCGCGATTGGGCCGCTTAACTGGGTTCGCATTGCCGCCACCATTGGCTCCAGAACTCCGAAGCAATGCCGTGAACGCTACCATCAAAATCTGAAGCCATCGCTTAATCACGACCCCATCACCCCCGAGGAAGGTGCTAAGATCGAGAAACTGGTTGCGGAACTCGGCAAGAAATGGGCAGAGATAGCCCGTCGACTTCCCGGTCGCAGCGACAATAACGTCAAAAACTGGTGGAACGGCAGCCAGAACCGCCGCAAGAGACATCTGCGCCGTCGTGTTACCACCACTTCCACTACTGGTGGAGAGTGCTATTCCCGACCAGGGTCAATGGGAGGCACTTCTCTTACACTACCACCGCCGAATGCTATGCAGTCTCCTATTGAGCAACACCGTCAGCAAGGTCTTCCTGTTGAGCATCACCTGCAGCAAAGTCTTCCTATTGAGCATCACCTCCAGCAAAGTCTTCCTACTGTACATCACCTCCAGCAAGGTCTTCCTATCGAGCATCACTTTCAGCAAGCTCATCCTGTTGAGCATCGCCGTCAGCAAGCTCATTCTATTGAACATTACCGTCAACAAGTTCATCATATTGAGCACCACCGTCAGCAAGTTCATCCCACTGAGCATCACCGTCAACAAGGTTATCCTATTGAGCATCACCGTCAACAAGGCCATTCTATTGAGCATCACCGTCAACAAGGCCATTCTATTGAGCATCACCGTCAACAAGGCCAGTCTATTGAGCATCACCGCCAGCAATTTGCTTGGCCAGACGCCCCGCTCCCGTCACCTGTTTCGTCTGAGTCGCTCGACCTCGAGGGCTTCAACTATACAACATCTCCCGCTCGAGCAAACGTCCTCCCACGCCAGCACATTGAGCTGCCGCCCCTGAGAACGCTACCTCATGGACCTCACAGACACCACGGCAGCGCCGCGCCCAGCGCTGCTCTGCCAAGCTTGAGCTTCTTTGCTCAACACGCAAGCAACAATGAGGTGAACAGGCGACCACATCTGCCCACGGCACCTAACTCTCCAGTTCAAAGTCAGGAGGCATCTGAGAAGGGCAGATCCAAAATGTCCGTTTCCTCTCTTTTGCATTAAGTAATGTGACCAGTCACCGATGAAAGGAAACAATGACGCACACGATTCACAACACGATGGGCGAACCATGCAGCAGCGCCAGGTGAGCGCGCGCAAGAGCCTCTATATTCTTAAACGAGGCTGATGTTCACCACACCATTCACACCGAAGCCAAAAGAACAGAGAGGACGGGCTGCAGAGGAATGACTAGACATCAGCCCGTCTTTGTCCTTTTGAGGGCATCAACCTGATGCAGTATTAATTGTGCGGAAAGGGCCACGGGTTGTTATTTTACGCAGCGTAGTTTTCGCAGAGCGACTTGTTATGACTTCCTTTTTTTATTCTTTGGTAATGCTTGCACTGAGTGGTCTAAACAAAGACCATGTACGCGTATCAACGAATGAGGAGGATCTCAGGAAAGCAGACCGATAGAAGACAATACCCCCAAGAGACACACAAGTTTTTACTAGTAAAGACAATTGTTTGACAATATGCAAATATGTGTGCGCGCAGCTAGTCGTGGCCTCAAATGTGAAGGATTTTCTAATCACGAGTTGGTCCGCGAGGCACCAAGTGGGCTACACAGTAAATCATTGATGGCTAGAAGGCGGATGCGGGTCGAGCCGCGAAATCCATGATCAGGTGGCGGCCGCCGGCACAACTTGAGTTTTGGAAAAGGCAAAATTTTAATTACACTTTGCGACCTCGTAACTTTGTAACCCTGAACTCGCGACTTCAATTCGTGACTTCGTGAGCTACAATGGTACCTAGACCACACGACTTTGTGCCCTGTATACCCGAAAGGCCAGCGGGCGCAATATTTCACCCGTGTCGATGGGCGTGATGGGCGTGGTGGGCGAGGGTATCTTCGCCCATGTGCTACCAGTAGTTTACCAGAAGACCGGTCATGAACAAGTACCTATAGTTACGTAGGTAAGCACGGGGTAAGTAGCTTTTCATGGGAGGGCTTGTATTCACAAGGCTCCTCGCTGCAAAAGCAAAGGGCCTGTAAAGGTCCGTAGTCAGTCCACTCTATCTTATTAGGCTTCGGACTGTAGCTTCACTTGTGACTGGTAGCGACGTAGCGTGTAAATGGGTGAGCGACGCGGAACAGAGTATTTGGAATGTTTTTTTATTAGTCGGCGCCACATTGTTGGGCCCGGATGCAGGCGCGGGATCGACGACTGGGCAACCGGGCTATACAGTCTATACTGGTACTGGAAACCCTTCTGCCTCTACCTAGTAGTTAGGCTACTGGTTGGCTAGCAAAGGCTAGCTAGCTGGACGCACGCCAGCAGGCCGAAATGATAACGAAGGCGAACAGGTGGTCTTGAATCGGGCCAATGGTTGGCCCCCAAAGGGAAAGTCCCCCGACAGACATGACAAGACAAGACAGGCGTCACGCCAGGGAAATGGGCAGGAAATGTTTACTGGGTGAGATGGGCTGGTGCATCGTGTTTGGCGTCGCCGAGCATCTGCCATCTCCCTCACAGTTTGTCTTAATTCGTCTCAACTGCGTCCCATCCATTTGTCCGAGGGTATGTGTAGTATTTACCCAATCGCTCGCTAATTTGACTGCCCTCCCGATAAATGCCCTCTCAAGTCCCTGGAAGGGTTACTGGTCGCCGTACACAGCTTCCCCTGCAAATATACTTGGTACCGTTAAGGGGCTGGATACAAACCTGGTGCTGCTGAGCAGCGGAGTGGAGAGTGTATCACTTCAGTGCGAGTACTTGCACGCTGCCGAGAAACTTCGGCTTGCACGGCGGCGGTAGATTTGCCAAATGGATTATGACAGATTTGTGGTCGAACAATCCACCCGCCAGAGAGCCTGGCCCGTGCCTGGCCGCTTGGCCCTGGCCGCACCGTTGAAGTCCGATAAGGATCGGATGTTCTGGGTTTCTGACGAGTCGTGCAGTGTCTGAACCTCGCCGCTGTAGGACGGGGCAAGGGGCACACATCTAGGGAGGTGGGCACCTGCAGCCCGCCTACCAGCAGCTACCCAAGCATATAGATGGCTAGGTAGTCAGCTGAGTACTGCTGGCAGTTGTAAGCTACTACCTTTGATGAAACATATTAGACAACAGAAATAGACATGAGAGGCGACCTGCCAGGTTGCCCAATCTGAGCGAGTTGCAATATTGCAGGTACGGCGGGCGGGTGGAGTACCCCGAAAAAGCACGTTTTATTCGCCAGTCTTCATCTGTCTACTGGTACGCACGGTCGGGCAGCAGAACATTTTACTTGCTACCTGGCCCTCATTTACCTTGGCGGGAAGCTGAAGGGAAAGGGGGTCTGTATGATGTCACGCTGATTCTTCCACTAGAGTTGAGCATTATTATACATCTTCGCATTTTGTGACAGGAAAACCGTGGGGCGAGGGTGGTAGATGAGTGAGCTGATCGCCGTATTCTTGCCAGCACACGATTCAGCAGTGCTTCCGCTTTCAGGGTAGGTCGAGCTTTCCGCCTTGCCGTCCCGGCACCATGGCGAACAAGATGCAACGGTCTTGGCCCAGTGAGTCCGCTCCGCCTAACCAACAATTTGGTCAAGGCCCAAGGGTGATTGTCGTGATACATGCAAGAGGGAAGTGGACATAATGAAAGCGACATGGAAGCAGGAGTTAATAATCCAGAGACTAATGTCGCGACCCTGCGTGCCTGCTAACCAACTTGCTTCTACCCACCCGCTTCAAGGTAGCTGGCGAACGGGGCGTGCGGGGGACTCGTCGCAGACGCTGAATTACGCCAAACTCAACAATGACGGTAGGCTAAATTTAACTCTGCTTGGTTTATAAGTAAAATACGCTGACCACCGGGTATCCCGTGATTGGCACCAAGTATCGTACCAATACACAGCAGGATAGGGAATACCGTTAGAGCAGAGGCGTCAAGGTTGTCGGCTCTTCACAACCGCAACATGAGCGTAGATCTTGACGAGCACCGCCGTGGCACCTCGCTTGCCAACCTCTTTAGTCAAATAACGCGTGTTCTTTGTCACTCGCTGTGCCTCCTGTCGACTTCTGACACGTCTCGGCCAGCCAGCAGCTTCATTGAAGCAAATCAGAGGCCGCGAGCACTGGCAAGTACTCGCCTTTCACCAACTTTGCACGTCTAGAAGTCTGTCTAATGAAGAAATTCCCAGCTTGCCAGTCCAGTTACCTGTATGCACATGTGCCAGTATTCGGGTGCCGTGTGGAGGGCAGCAGCGCAACAGCGGCACGCCCCTGGCTGGCGCGCCCGTTGAATATCGGCGGCCAACCGACCGGGGTCTGATCCAATCAACTACTCGGTAGCACGAAACGGCGACGGCATTCCACGACAACAGCCACTAAGACCCAATAAGGCAGTATCTGGAGAATTAAAGGGGGTCAGAGTTTGCCACCTGTGGAAAATCGTTTGGCCCCCATCTTTGCAACGTCCGGCTGAACTGGGCAACTGGGAAAAAGTAAGCGCTGCAGGAACGAACCGTTTCGCACCGGTGTATTTCGGTCCCAGCTGCCCGGGGTATGCCCCCCCTTGCCTCCCCTCCTTCATTCGCGGCCGCAGAATCACAACGGTCTCTTGTTTTATAGCCTTATTCTCTTGCTGCTTTCATCATCTATCCCCTTTCCTCCACCCTTTCTTCACCGTACCGCATCACCTGCGGCAATCGTGTCAAGAAATTCTTTCACAGCAAGGATTTTCTGACTGAATCGTGATACTCCTCGGCACCGCCAGGCATTTCTCGCACGCTCTATTGCACCCACATTCCGTGCAAAGCGCGAGATGCCTCGCCAGGCTCGATGCTGTCAAACACAGATAGTTCCTCGCCGCTTCTGTACAACGTGCGATGATGCAGATAATGGATCAATAATCGTCTGGCACCAACCCTTGAAGGTGATTTGTGACGGGACAGACTCTGCATGCCGGCCGGCTGGACGGTTCTCGCAATGATTATACGCCCGAGGGAACGGTCTTGGGTCAGGGTGGGTGGGGCTGGGCGTGCGCTGTACCATGTGGAGCCTTACCGTTGGCGCTTGCCCATCTTGGCTAGTGTAGTGTCTGCATCAGTAATCGGAATTGATGGTCGGGCTTTCAACCGGCTCGTCATTGGCTCGGGCTACGACGCCTCGTACCACTGTGGAACAAGCCTCCTCGGCTGGCCCAGGTCTTTGGGAGAAAACCGTTGGGCGATGCCCAATGTGCGGTGCTGCACGGAGTACTTGCCGCTATGTTGAGACGGAGAAAAGAAGAGGAGCTGTTCTATGCGCACGGCCAGCGTGTACGTAACAATGCCCTGCCGTCTGCGGCACGCATATGTGGGGAAGGCGCATTTGCCTTCCAAGCCTCATCAATAATGAATACTTTTGGGCTGCTACGAATCTGCTTGTGCGCAACCGTTCGGCCTTCGGATGCTATATTTACTGATGGGCACTTGGTTCATTGCCTGCGCCTGCTTCTCTTGCTCCATCTCATCTCCCGTTTTCTGGTCAAACCGGACTGCTGTACCTAAAATAATCTTCCAGTAGCCCAATGCTCGCTCCATTTGGCTCAGCTTTTGCTGAGGTTCTGTAGCGGCACCGGCCTGAACCAGACGGCGAGGAACATTAAAATCGACCTGGCGGCTTGGCTGCCATGGTACCTTTGGGGAAGGACGGGCCTCCCTAAATTTACCTGGTACGAACGCGAGACTGCGTACGGAGTGACACAATACAATACCATGATTAGTTATTATGGCTGGGGCTGCGTTAGGAGTGGGCCGGTGGCCACCAACCCCGCCACAACGGTGCACACTAGTAACAGCGTCATCCCTGCAAGGTCGAAGGGGTGGTGCGTCTACCAGGGGGGCTTTTCTTACAAGTCACCCAGTTGGCAGTATGCCATTACGGATTTTGCTGGTGGTGTTGCGGCCCACTCACTACCCTTGGTCTGTCGACCGTTCCGCGGTGTTTCTGCGGCCCTTGTCAGACGCAGCACCGTTGGCTTGTGGCGCTCCGGAGTGCGACTCCCGACCGACATTTTTCGGGCGTCGGTCAGTGTACACCTGTGAGGGACGGCTGTGCCAGCCTCTGGCCCAAAAACTGGTGCCGCCGAGGTCACCTTACATACTCAGAGGAGCCCGCCAAGTGCCACAACCCAGCACCAACCGGCTGGGCCGCCCGCCCGTTGGAAGAGCTGGGCCGGCAACCCAACCCACGCACCTGAGTCCAGCGACGCCCAGCGGCGCCCTTCTACAGCTCTTCTGTCTCACCTCTGCTCCCGTCCCCTGAGATACCGGTCTGGACGGGCTGCCGCCATAATCATTATTTTTGCATCAGTACTACATATCGCTGCCGCTTTGTCTCAGGCGCACCAGCAGCCTACATTGTGCAGCATACCACTTACCATCGACTTGTGATGCGTATTGCAACCTCTTATTAGTTCGTACTGTTCATGACTTCGCTTGTTTAACAGTGAGTCGCAGGGCTGGATGCAGACGTGGATACGCCGCCCGCAGACGTTCTGACGTTGCATCAGTGCAGTGGCAGGTGGCTTGCCCGACACTTGATTAGGTACCTACGGAGCACTGAGGCAGTGATCAAACTTGAGGCCCCAATTCTACTGTCACCGCAAAGCTAGCGTTCATCGCTCGGAAGCTTGCCAGGCAGCAATATAATCAGCTGGTTTGCCAGTTGCCAATTTGTCAGACGCTGGGCTGATGACCTTGGGTACATGTGCTCGTATGCACCACTCGATAACTAGTGTGACAGTCGAGCACGGCTTGTTAGTGCGTAAGACCAGCGAGAGACAGCCTCGGCCACCTGTTAATGCTACTTCGACTCGCGTTTGCGCCGCAACTACACCGGTGTGATGTAAACCAACAATTTGTATTCCGGAGCGGTACTCCTCTCTGCACTTCGACACGTTCGTTCGCGTGCCGCAGATGCTATTTTACACTTGCACGCTGGCCACGGCCAGTATGTTTTTTTAGCCGATTTCGTGTTCCTGATGACGCGGCCACAGTGCCGCATCCACCCTTACAATAGTAGCTTTCCCATTCTAGCCGTCTAACTTTCTCCATCGAATACGGCGTCTGGTCTATATGTGTCTTTCAGTCTATTCTGCGGATTAGCACCTGGGTCGCTCCGCGCGTCCTGTCTTTGTGTTGCTGTCCCAGCGATCTGGACGTACCGGTTCTCGCTTATCTTGACGCTCCCGGATAGTCTAGCTACTCCGGGGTGTCTCTAGCACTGTTGTTTTTGTGTCCGTCCCTGGTGTGGTGTCCTCCAGGCACGCCTGTCCATCGTGCCGGCACTGCAACCGTTCTGTCTTTCCTGTCCAACTTCTCTCTTGTCCCGTCACTCCAACAATCGTCTATTGACGGCTGGCCGAAGCTTTGAGCGCCCGACTTCCGTTCGGGTTGGCAGCAAATCGATCAGTGCTCGCGAATTGTCCGTGTGACTGCTCCCTTGCCTGTCTGGCGGACAATCTCAAGGGCAGGGGTGTCGGCGTTACTCTACCCGCTTCGGTCGAAAACTCACCCGCCAGGGCTCAAATCGATGCTGAGGTGGCCAAGCTAGTCTGGCAATCTGGCTCCATGACTAGGCTGGGGTAAGGAACAGCTGGGATATAATGTGCGCATGGCAGGGTAGTTTTACACTATTCGACATGGGGCTTCTTGCACGACGGACTACAGTTGCAGCGAGCTCGGGATCCTAGCAGCCTGCGTATTTTGACCAATCAAATAATCCCGTTGCGTGCCGAAGCAGGTGTCAGAGCCCCGTAATTAGCAGTGGCTCAACGCGAACTGTGCTACGTCAGTCGCTGAACCGGGGACCTGGTTTTAGAGCCCGAGCCACCGTACCGGTCAGCCGGGAAAGAGAAAACAAAAGCGGGCTGGGGGTGTCGATATATCACCTCACTGGTTACATAAGATGCTTTCGGTTTTCGCAACAGCTATGTTCAACGTTCGTGATGCTCCATGAAGGCTTACATACGTCCAAACTAGCAATAAATGTAGTGGATGCACGTTTTCGTTTTACATTCCTTCCGACTATCAGAAATACGTGGCAGCTCATCCGTACGGCTTCCTTGGCGTTGATGCGCCTTCTGAGATCGTACACATATAACACATAGACTGCCTATTATCCCGGCGCCAGATGTCGGTAATTCGGCGGATCGACTGCGCAGCGTGTCCAAGGCAACGAGACGCACGATACATCTTCAGGCTAGCTGACTCAGGTACACCAGTCAACCGCTCTGCTACCACAACTCGGCCAGCACATAACTGGTGCAGTGGCGCTATATAGGGTAGCTGCATGTTCAGGGTAGCCCATGCAGAACATCGCCTCTCGGCGGTTGGACTGGAACTCACACCAATCGACACTTGCCAACCGTGGCACTTCATTGACAGTAACCGAGTGCCAGGGTTAGTATCACAATAAGACTGGTTAAACCATGGAGTATTGATTATACGCAATGAACCAAGTATTGGCATAGTTTCCAACCACACAAACAGGGAGTGATAGCACACCCGACACAACAATAGGCACGCCACTAGAACGAACGAAATCGTTGTACCCCGCAGAGCCCAGCGAGAAGTGAGCATCGTTGATCGTAGCTGCGCATTGACTGAAAGGCAGTGAAATCCCAGCTCCGCAAGTAGACAATGGCAATACTCGAGCAGAAGACAAGAAACAAACAGTAATGTAGTGTTTACCCCGAACAAGAGGACTATTAGAAAGCCACAAAACAGTGCTGGCGCAAGAGCTTGCAAAAACAGTCGTGAAGATCCGAAAACAAAAATCCAAACCATTATCGCTAGACATTCACACCCTAACGCACAACCGCAACAAGCCGGATCGTGCGTCGCGCACGACCATATGTTGTAGTCACAGAAGAAACCATGCCAGGAAATGACAGACCGACAGTAACCTGCAGTACCACGAATAGGAGAGTTAGGAAACGCGAACATCGGCACCACACGTACGTAATCAAGAGACGCGTGCCATGTGTTGAAAGTCATTTTTGTCTTCGGCCAAGTCACCCATGAGCAATTTGCAGCCACTGAGAACATACATGTCAACGATATACATGACAGCATACGAAGGTGCATTTCGACCAGCTGCATCGACCACAGTTCCGTATCGCCGTCACTACCAAGGCAAGAACATGCCGAACCTAGTCACGCCCCAAGAGCTGCCTTGATTCATCCTCCTTCCCAAGTAAGCCCAGGCTGCGTATTTGTTTCGCGCTCGGCGCATCGTCTCGTGCGGTAGCGGCCTCGGACCGGGCATACGCAGCTTGCATAGCCAAAGCTCTGGCATGCTGCATGCTGTTAGCATGCACCGCAGCACATCGCTACCCCGATATAACATGACAAACCTCTTTCTTATGATGTAAACATTCGTAATAGTCCTCGAGAGCTAATACGCACTTCCTCTTGCCGTTGTCGTCCTCGGAGGACGTGTTGACAACATAGCAGCCCATCACCTCTTGCCAGAAAGAGAAGCAGCGGCCAACGCCTGAAAATCTGTTAATGCCCCCCTATGGAATCGCAGTCGTTCTTGTATGGGCGACGAACCTCCATGCATTCCGTATCCGGACGCCATTGTGTTCGAGATGCTACTGTCGTCAGAGTCAAGGATCGTGTTGAGTAAGACTGAACACTTGCAGTCTGGGAAATGGCAGCTCAAACTCGGAATTTACTCGGCTAAACAGTGGTCTGCTAACAGATGTACAAATAAGTGGTGATGTTGTCAGTAGTATTCCATGTACCTGTGATTAGGACTGCTGATCGATTGTGCCCACTCAACCCACAAGCGCATGGCCCCTATAGATGCATATCGGAACAGAACACGCTTACAAACGTCACTACTGACAGAATGACACGAGCCGAAGCCGCCATTTATGTAAATTGGACAGAGTGCCGACATCGCCGGAACTTTGCAACCGAGATTTGCAACCAGGGTACAGGAGGGGTATCCAGAATGGGGAAGAAGCTATCGCCAGCTAAAGTTCTGCTGCTGGCTGCGCACTTGGCAGCCCAGAGCGACATTGGCAAGCTAGCTTTCCTTGCGGTCCAAAACGCACACGTTTTGCGCAAGGAGATTATACTGCGCGTTCTTCTCACCTATCTTCCAGAGACGACTGAACCGAGCGAGTACACTGAGTTCCTCTGCGACCTTTCCGCCGGACAATTGCGATCCAACGCCGAATTCGAATTAGATACCTGCTCGGTTGATACCCTTAGCGACGACGCTGCAACAAAGAAAGCCAAGAGACTTCATCTCCTATCGCTGCGCCAACAGCAAGACACAGAGACGGGCGAAAGCGATGGTCTTCTCTCCGAATTCCTCCTCCAAAGATTGTACAGAGTTAATACCGAGGTGGGCGTTCTGTCGCAGCTGCCTGAACTCCTCCAACCATTTCTGGACCAGTGCCCTCGTATAAAACGCTGGGCGGCATCAACGGTATTCCCATTCGTGAGAAGGAATTGCCAATACCACATAAATGTGTCACCAAAATATACTCTGTCTGAGTTTGAAAACCTGCCGGACCGCACTGCGGCGATATATTTACTTTCCCAATCTACCGAAGGAGATGGAGAGGCAACTGGGCGAGACCTCCGAGGATTGGTTGCACCATGGCTTCACAACGATATGCGCTGGAAAGAACAAACCGCACCTGAGAGAAGCATGGATATGAAGTGTCCGGGATGGGAACAAGTCCAGGATACTATACTGTCATGGGCAACAAGATCGTGGGTTAGTGCGGTTGGTGCTATCACACACTGGGAGGGGCCACGCGACGTATACTTTGGCGAGAACATTACAATGAGTCTGTCGGTGGACAGGATCCAATACTTCGAGAAAACATATGCTACCACGGCGATTGCCTGTGTATATAGCATGGCTGAGTCAAGTGTGGAAGCCCTGCGGAGTTCATATCAAGTATGCTGCGCAACTCGCAAGCGACTTGATGAAACAGGGCCCCTACCAGCCCTGGAGGAAATCTTGTCAGACTTCTCACTCTTACCAGTGTTTAAAACGACACTCGGCGGCGATTTCAAGATGACGACCTGCATGCGCCACGATTTGCTCCAAACATCAAATCCTCTCACTTCAGCCACACCGAAATCACTAGAGTTGATTACGGCCCTCACAATCAGCGCCTACGTTTCTTCTTCCTTGGGCGTGCCATGGTCTGTGCGGAAGGCAGGAGACCTGCTGTTCATCGGAGATGAAAGAGAGCAGAAAGGGGAGCTGAGCAAACTGCTTCGAGAGATAGCCAATCAAGCACCCCAGGATGACGACAGCTACTGGCAACGATCAAGAGATGCCATCGTCTGGCTTTCTACTTGGGGGTACAAGGTCAAAAGCACAGAGCTGTCACCAGATAGCCGTGGGCCTCTGGGCATGGTTTCTAGGGAACATATTGAGACCGAAATTTTAAAGACTCTACTATCTAAGTCAAGTATGACGCTCTAACGATGTGGCAGATGAAAAGAGACATGCTGATCTTGTAATAGAATACTCATTATCGAGATCGATATACGAAGATGTCAACGATCCACCGCTGGCTCGAGACAAGCTTCAGGATGCTGTCTACAATTCTTCTCTACATGCGTTCGACAATGCATCGAATCCCAATAGAACTCGCGGTGGACTGAAGAAGTGCGATGAAATGTGAGTAGTCCTATCCTTTCCGAATCTGTACCCTTGGTTGCTAATGTCAGTGTAGAATTCATTCTCTCCCAACAATGCTAGAGAAATCATCACCATCCGTCAAACGAGTAGAGGCGCTCCTCAGAGCCAGTCATGCGCTGAGCGACTACCGCCTTGTTCTCAAGCAGGGCGAGCCGTTCAGCCCAGTTGTACTTCGCGTACACTCGGATCCAATTATCATAATTGAGAAAGTGCTGAACCAAAATCCGAAAGCCTACACACGACTGCAAGAGTTTTTGGAAATGGGGGCTAACATGGTGTACGCCGGCCTGACTTCTCCTGTCTCGTCGACGAGGGTAGCAGCAACATCGCTGGATGTCGAGCAGAGGCTTCTTATTGCCGAGAAGCGAATAGTTGCAATGTGTATCGAAGCG
Source organism: Akanthomyces dipterigenus (assembly GCA_030783385.1). Taxonomy (NCBI): domain Eukaryota; kingdom Fungi; phylum Ascomycota; class Sordariomycetes; order Hypocreales; family Cordycipitaceae; genus Akanthomyces; species Akanthomyces dipterigenus. The sequence goes on along the minus strand of JARJRE010000842.1, from coordinate 11,026 downwards.
GCGTTAAACGAGGACGACTTTGAGACAGCCTACTCGTACGTTGTCAGCCGACTCGGGAACGGAGCGACACACGCATCGAGCCCCGGTGATACCGTGTCCGATACTTGGTCCTGGGTGGTAGCGCTGAAAGCCGGACAATACATTCGGACCGAGCGTTCACAGCAGCCGACCCACCTGGGAACAGCGAGTGGCAATCCTGAAGTACGACACCTTGAACAGAGAATCGAATGTTTGGCTACGGCAATTCGGGCTGCCCCACCGGCAGAACTCCAGCAGATCTTGAAAAGCTTCAGAAGGTGTGAAGAGCAGCTGGATTCAGCAATCAGAGAGGAAGCTGCAAATGAGGTGGCGTGGGCTGCCGCAGGAGACTTCAGCGCACTACCGGGTAATTTCGAGCCCCCGGTACAGCGAACAGCCCAACCGCCTCGCAATATGACTGCCAGTACAGCGGCAAGGCAGGGAGAGGATGCGCCCCTGTCGCTGTTCGATCTGTCTCGAGCTACTGCGAGGATCGCGCAACGCAATCTTACGGCTCTGTCTGGTCTTCAAGGTATACCGCCAGCAGCGGGAAACGCGGAAGTCTCGCAAGAGCAACCTGAATCTCGTACAAGGAGAAGGGACCAGCTACGGGAAGCAGCCACCGGAACACTGGTATCTGGTGTTAGTTGGCTCATTGGTGCAAATGTTAATGGGGGAAGCACTGGGACCGAGTAGCTGACTCGACATGGACTCGTAGCACTACATAAGTAGCTGGACGCTGAGGAAACCGTTTTGTACATCTCCACGACCCTGTTTGTAGCAGTCTCGATTCAGCGTGACCTCAACGTATCACTCGTTACTCGATCAGGGATTGCCATTATTCCAGGTCTGAAGTATTACAGTGGTACTACGGAATGACGGAATGGTACTTGAGTTGGCCTCTACACTGATTCGGGCAGAAGTGAAGGTGCGGACCTGCGAGAGTGGTTAAATGATTGGGGTCATTTGCAATGACTACGGTCTGCTGCGTCATGAAATTTTGCACGGGAAAACTGGTCGTCTCCGAGATGCGTGGCAAGGGCGGTTAGCCCGGGCAGCGACCCGCAGATGCTCGCGGCGAGAAGCTCGGAGCTCCACAGGTTCACCAAACATCCGTTGGTTCCTGATTCAGGACCGAACGAGGGATGCACCGATTTTCAGTGACATCATGACATACCTTGCTAACTCGATGTATAATCAAGCTATTTGCTTTGTCCCGTCATAGTGTTTGTAAAGTCGCGGCATTTCAAGGCGGATCCGATCGAAGGATAACCGCTGGTGCAGTGGTGACGGTACAAAGGCTTATCGCAGGGTGGTGAGTGGATGATGTCGCAAATGGACCGTGCATGCGAAGTTGCTCGGTATCGTCGGCAGCAGAGTTGAAAGTAACGAAAACGAGTGCCAAGTAGTCGACGAATGAAGCAGGTAACGGGCGAAAATTTACGATCTTTGGTTCGATGCCAGCGCGTATGTTCCGGCTGTGCTATTCAGGGCCGTTCGATGGAAGTTGTGAGGTCGACAGACCGAGACCAGGCATGGCGTGCTGAATAGCAATTCATAGTAGCAAAAATATTTATGGCGTCCTAGTCGACTTTAATTTGGCCCATGGTTCACATCGGGGCATGCCCAGCCTGACGTTTTCTGAGTGGTGGTTGTAAATGCTATTAAAGACGCAGTTGCAGAATGCGTGGGTGATGAAGAGTTTTGATTGCAAAGTCCGAAAGCTGCCAAATGCGGTGCATATGTATCCCCGTTGTCGCAAAGCTGACACGCCTAAACAATTACCAATTTCTTGGATGAAGTCGCGTATTCTCGAATCTTCTCTTCTAGCCGTCGCAAATCGCGCAAAACCCCATGACGAATAGTCTCTCGACAAGAGAAAATGTGGAAGTAGCGTTCGCAGGTGTGCGGAAGAGATCGAAAGACAAAGGAAATAGAAAAGAACAGAACAAAAGGCTTCAAGCACGAGTAGTCCCAGGAAAAGTGAAAAAACTATACAGGGCCTAAATACGGCGGTTCAGAGCGGTACGATTGCATTGAAGTGCACTCATCGCATCGTGGCATCGGCACCTATAAACAATTAGCTTTTGTGAGTGAGCAGATCTGTCCAGCTTAAGGTCATACCTCCATATTGCTCTCGTGGCTCAGAACGCGACGCTGAATCAGCATATGCGCCAGAACCTCCAGCAGCAGGTTCACGGGGGCGGCCACCATCACGATCGCCTTGGCGATCGTATCTCTCGCGGTCATAGCCGCCGGCACCGCCGCGTGGGGCATGACGCTCACGGTCATCGCGTCCACCGTGCCTTTCGCGGCCATAGTTTTCATCGCGGTCGCGGCGTTCGTAGCCACCTCGTTCGTAGTCCCGGCCATATCCGGCTCGCTCATCATAACGTCTGTCCTCACGGTAGCCGCGCTCGTAGCCGGAGCGGTCGTTGGAGCGATCATAACCGCCACGGTCGTCGTAGCGCCGCTCGTAGCCTCGGTCATAGCCACCCCGGTCGGCGCCGCCTCGGTCGTAGCCGCGAGAGCGGTACCCTTCATCACGGCCCTGGCCACCTCCATAGCCTCCACGGCGACGATCATCAAAACGCGGGCGTGGGTCTGGATTCACTATTAGCACAGAGTACCCATTGATGCATTATGCCTTGACATACCTCTTTTGGGAGGTCCAAAGTATTTGCCGGGGGTAGGAGTGCGAGGCCGAGCTCTGCGAGCTTTCTCAATGCTTAGAGTACGGCCTTCGATCACCTCTCCCTGTAGACCCTCCCTGGCCGCTTCAGCCTGCTCTGGAGTGACCATCTTGACGAAACCAAATCCACGCGACTCCTTGGAATGTGGATCTTTCATGATCTGGCATTTCTCAACATCGCCGTATTTCTCGAACATCTTCGTGACCTCAGCCTCTGATAGACGAGGGTGAATGCCAGTTACGAAGAGATTAGAACCGGGGTTGACAGCGCCATCATCGTCGTCCTTGGGAGCAGAGGTTTCCTTGGAGCCTCTTTGACGCAAGAATTAGTAAAGCATCACCAGTCGGCTCGAGTGTTGTACAAACCTGTCAGGATGCGCCGCAGGTGAAGCGGATCGGCGGCGCCCAGTGTCGACTTCATCTCGACCAGGACGCGGGGAAGCACTCCGGTTATCACGTTCATAGCGAGGAGCTTCATCTGTGCACAAAAGAAAAGTTAGCACTGGGTAGGAGGACACGGCCGAGAAGCAAGAGATCTTACCGTCATAACGATCGCCATTGGGCGCCTCATAATCCATTGCTGCACTTGCCATCTTGCTGAAATCTTGGGGTTGGATGAATTGGGATTAAAAAGGATAGCAAGAAGCTGCGTTTGTTGATGTTTCTAGGCAGCTTGGTGGAACGCTGATGGAGAGGCGAAAACAGTGCTGCCAGGTTAAGCAAACAGAATTGGCAGGTCGCCGGATATTATCCGATGGACGCTAACTTCGCAATGCAGCTAACGCGACTTGGGGCTCATTCCGCTAACGTAAGCTGTGCCCGAATACCTAGCCACAGCTCCACAGGGGAGTATTGGCTAAGTTGCCACCGTGCCCCCTTGTCAACTACTAATCTGTTGAAACTGTATTTGGGCGAGCTTGCCTGTATGCTTTCAAATGCAATGACAGCAGTGCATGCGCTTCGAGTGTTTCGGACGCCACAAAAGAGAGAGTGATAGCATATGGGACAGTCTCTCAGAGGACTTGTTCACTTGTTGCTTCTGGATTAAATCGTATTTCAAAGCCATTGCCTGCTGCTGATATGAAGTCGTTCTATCTGATACCCGTTTATGGGGCGTGGTGGCTCATGACAGCCGCTCTGCCGAGAAGCCGACTGAGAGACCGATAAAATCCAAGCTGGTAGTGTTGTGCATCAACGTATTCATGACTGAAAGTCCGTTGACGTCGTAACATCTCGTTACCATACATCCTCGGGCTCAACTTCGTGATGCTCTCCATTGTCTCGGACGTGCTCATGTTTCGCATCTCTCTTCATTGACTTGCGCATATCAAACGCATCTTCGCTATATTTGGTAGCATCCGTGGTGTGATCTCCGTAGTAGTCTTTCACTACTCGGAAGACGCTGTATCCCATGCTCTTATAGAACCTAATAGCTCTCTCGTTGCTTTTCCGAACAAAGAGGTCCATGAACCATGCATTATTGGTGTCGGCAGCGGCCTCTAGTTGTTCCGTTAGAATCTTACCGATGCCCAGCCTACGAGCTTCAGGGGCAACAGTAAGAGCGGTGATGTGTGCATGCCATGGTAGATAGTGTTCGGAGTATTTATACGCGTCGGGCGATGATTCAACTTTGCCCATAACTGCTCATTTGGTTAAATACGGTCGCGTGTACGTTGACTTCTATTTTTTCATACTGTATCCGACAATGTTTCCATGCAGGTCCTCACAAACTTGAAAGAGAGAAGGCCATTTCGAATGATACTGTAGATAGAACCCAAGTTCATATGATTCTGTCAGAGGGTCCAAATTGCATTTTGAGAATTTATTGACATCGTCGGGGCGAAATCGACGAAATGTTGTCATGACTGTGTGCCCAGATTCGCTCGAAATGTTATTTAAAGTAACGGATTGGTAAGTTGCGGCAAAGTCTCGGCAGCGATAGGTGACCAGGCTTGCCAGGTTGACACGCCAAACATTTTTTCCGGTGTTGCCCCTCCACCTGGAGGTTTGGGAACAAAGAAAGCTCCACCCTTCCTTAATGACGGCGCCACCGTGTGCTCGACCACAAACCACGGGCTCTATTACCTGTTCGCTCCTCCCGGAAGTTGCTAGAAATCCGAATTACGGCTTGCGCGACGAGTCTGCATTGCCGCGCAGATACTTCCACAGAGTAGAGTGCTGTGTCGCAATACAACAATCAACGGACCGCCGCCGCACTTCAGGCCATGGCGCTTGGCGGTGAGCAACCGCACACTGCATTCAAGATGCCAGCGTCACCTGGAACGCCACAGCATTCGCGGCACTCGTCTGCTGCTGACGATCACGATCCTTCGTCAAATGCTCGCCGGACTTCCAGATCGTCTGTCAGCGATGTGACAACCCCATTTCGCAATAGCCTTACACACCAAGATACACTGGACATGAGCATACTTGCAAGTGGAGGCGGACAAGCCAGTAACAGTGTAGGGAACCTGGCAGATGAGCTTGCGGATGCCTTTTCGGACTTTGGCGAAGAAGACGATGGCATCCCGGGCGAATCTGCAGATGGCCCCAAAAACAGCGACGTCCTGAACCCAGATGGTTCTCGCGATAGCGGAGTAGACGTGAATGGTACTGTTGTCGGTGATGAAGAGAAGACGAAAGACACCAACTTATCCGTCCCATCTCCTCCTCGGCACGGCCACCAGAGGAAGGGAAGCGAATATGACGGCAGCGAATATGGTTCTGAGTCTGATCTAGACGCTGCTGGTTTCAACGAGACCCTCATCGCTAGAATCGATGCTGTGGAGTCTTTGGTTCGCCGCGGCACAGAAAGTTACGGTGGACCGGAAGACGATGTCTTTAAACGAGTTACAGAGAGCTTGCGCGATTTGGGATCACAGTCAAGCGTTGAAGGGAATGCATCGCGGTACGAGATACACCTCTATTAGAAACGAAAGACATACTCACTAGTCTCAGACTCATTACAGCGCATACGGCACTTACTACCCATCTCGCACACCAAACTCGCCAGCTACATAACCTAACGTTCCCTTTGCTGTCGCCTTTGGCGCCGACGCCTGACCTCGATACGATCGACGATTTGGTACCGCTTTTAGTCTCACTATTAGCCGCAATGCCAACACCTTCGACTGTTGCCTTCAACTCTTTAACAGCGCTACATTCCGTGACAGCCGAATTGATTCAGACCTTAAGCTATCTATCCGATACTTTGCACATGTCCCGACAAACTATAACCACTGCAACTCGCAGACTGAAGAGCTCGAGAGAACTTGTTGCTGAACTAAGGAGAGACGACGAACTACGAGAAGAGGGGGAAAGATGGCTCACGAGGGGGAATTGGGGCGAGAGGTTACAGAAGCGAGAGTGCGCGGGAGTTTGCGGAGAAGTCATTGGCGGATTCGAGGCGGTATGCGATGGCTGGCGGGAGCGTCTCCTTGCTCAAGCGGAGTCCACAGCCTGATCATGGCGTCTGCCAGAAGAAACCACGGAGTATGAGAATGCACTCCTCGGGACGAAGGCCACCTAAAGTTATGCCTGCAAAAAGAAATGGCATACATAACCCATATAATCTCGCCATTGTTTCCAGACGCTCCAAGGACTTTTCGATTTATTTTTTGCTAGACGAAAATGACACTTAGAGGTAGACGAAACATGGCAATGAGGAATAATAGTAATGATTTATTTGACCCTGCTTGTTCTAGAGGCGGCTCTTTACGAAGTAACACTGAAAAAAAAATGGCTTCGCGATCTGTGCCCTTTGCCATCAGGATGCTCGAGTGATGAGTAACACTCGTAAAGAGTGGAGAGGCGAGAAGTTTAAACCTTCCAGAAGCAACGCCGAAAGACACGCCGGCCGGTAATCACTGTTCATGTTCCATTTGCGAACAGTCTATGATAAATTGGCGAGCGCTCCTTCTGGAGATCCATACAGGCAACTGCTTGGAGCCAAATTTTTACAATATCGTTCCTCACACACTGGCCAAATCAGGATGGAGAGCTCAGCCACCAGGTTGGGACATCTGGACCGCACAGCTACAGAGCCGCGCGAGAAGGTGAGTTACTTAGCAGCTACACATAAGAAGAGTTAAAGCCAAAAGTCATACATTAGCGGGAAGATTAACCTGGCTCGCAGAAATTACTACCAGTGAAAGTTGTGGGCATAGAGAATGCAAATGAGGAGATCCGACTCTTGAAGCTCGGGTTGCGAAACGGCCCAATAGATGTAAGTGTTCAATCTCCAGACAGATAGGTGCACCGCGTACTCAATGTACTATGTCTCAAGTTCCTTGCCGGACAGTGGCTTGATACATTTGTCCCAGGCGAGCCTAAACCTGGCGGCTTTACCATAGCCTCAGCGCCGTCAGCAGCCGCACAGGCTTAAGAGCCGTACGTTGAGCTGGCCGTGCAAGAAGCGTCCGAGAACCCCGCGGCAGCATGGCTATGGAAGTCAGAAAATCAAATGATTGGGAGGAATTTAGTCGTCTGTGTCGGTGGAAGCTTTGTCTGCCCACCAAGCGAAGGCCTCGAGGGTATCCGGCGCATCATCCTTGTCGCTGGCGGGGTGGGCATCAACCCACTCATGAGCATCCTGGGCTATATTGCCGACGAGGACAGAAAATCGAACATACAAGTGTCAATTATGTATAGCACAAAGGTCACAGAAGCCGGAAATCTTGGGAAGGTATTGTTTTGGGACAGAATCGCCAACCTGTTTCGTCGAGGTCGAGTAGCGGGCAGCGCGAAGCTTTTTCTCACTGGAACGGTGTCTCACGTCGGAGATGTCACGGCCTATAAAACAAATGAAGTCAGTATAGGGTTCGGAAGAATCACAAAGGACGACATTCTTCTAGAAATTTGTGCCGGTGGTGGCAAGGACAGTACGCTAACCTATATATGCGGCCCGCCAGCCATGACAGACCATTTCGTTGATATATTGACAGCACCAGACATGGCCAGCGAGATTGATGCTACGCGTGTAAAATCAGAGAGATGGTGGTAAATGTAACATCTGTCAGTACGGATTTTCGCAGGATAAAGTATGATTTAAGAGAATTGAGTGATACGAGCAAGTGGTATACATTGTGTAGCTATTCTGGTATGAGTAGTGCTAGAATGCCCAAGATTATGTTATGCCCGGTAGCCACCATGCTCAGAATACCCAAGGCCTGCTGAGCGAAAAGGTCGCAGGTTCTAATAGCCTTGTCCATTTCCAAGTATCATAAAATCACTGTCTAGCCAAAGAGATCTTGAGCTTTTTGTCTCTGTTTTGTCCTGCTCCCATCAAACAGCTCCTTGCCCGCATTGTCGTTGTCCAACTTGCCAGGGAATAGCTCACGAGCATTTGCAGAACCTCTGATGCTGAACCCCCCACTTGTTTGACTATTCTGACTTGCAGCGCCTCTGATGTTAAAACTGCCAGATTTGGAACCCCCAGGCACAGAAACAACCTTCGGCATATCTTCCTCCCGAAGCTGAGCAGAACCGATGGCGTCCTCCAATCTATCGAGTTGGCCACTCCCCGAACCGGATTTCAAAGGGAATAGCTCTTTGGAGCCGTTCTCTGTGCGAAGCCGCTGCTTAACTGCCCGGGCGGAGTCTCTGTTGCGAGATGATCCATGCATACTGTCCATGGCGGCATCGCCGTCGCTGTCGCGCAGTGGAGATGCAGATCGATCACGGTGGGACGCTCTATCAGCGAAGAGTTCCTTGCCGCGATTCTCCCGCGAGAATGAGTCCCGTCTGTCACCCGACTGAGGGCGTCTTTTTGCCGATTGTCGTGGCGCATCATCGTACATGCTCGCCTCGAATGTTTCTACCTCTTCATCCGAGTCGCGCTGGCGGCGGCCGCTTCCCCTGCGGTAGCCGTTGTCCCTATCTCTGTAGCGCGAGCGCGAGTCCTGCTGTCGCCGACGGCGCTCCTCAGGGTCGTGCTCTGGATGAAGGAGATAGTAACGGCTACGGAGAGCCGCACCAATCTCCTTCTTGTCGCTGGCTACCGCAAATCTAATGTGGAGAGTAATTTCTGGTTTTCCCTCGACATCTTTCGCAGGGAGTGTTTCACCAGCAGTGAGGGCTGTGGCATCGGCAATCATAATGGAGCTAAGGGCAACCATTGCGTCGCGAGCAGTCGAGTCCGAGCCGAATACCAAGTTCGCGGATGTGTCGTCAACCCATTCGACTCGATCAACAGGGGCGAAGTGAGACTTGACATACGCCTTGATGTCATCAGTGTGTAGGGAATCAACGCCTCGTACATTGATCTTGGTAGGTACAATCGTAGTAGCGTCTTCATCGGGCTTCGGCTCGTCGTCCGCAATCTCGCCGGGCTCGTTGTCCTCGTCAGGTTGCTTAGAATGCGTTAGTCTTAGAGAGAGGGCTTGATTCGTAAGATACAGTCGTACCAGAATATCGTCTGCTTCGGGAAGAGGCGCGACTGAAGCATCGTGGTGGCCATCAACGGCATCGCCCATCTCGATGTCCAGATCCATCACGTTGGGAATTCTTCAGTAGGCCGGTTTAGAGTAGAGATTAACTGAAATTGCGGGCTTGGGGATGAAATATGAACTGGCGGCTCGTGTTATCTAAAAGCCGAATCGAAGGATACGGCGAAAATACTGCCCAGGGCCGTCAAGTATCGAATGCGGTTCGAGGAATTGTTGGCATGCAAGGTCGCAAAACCGTGTGAGGAACCCGAGGATACGCTATCGCAAAGCTGGCCCGCTCAACTGCGGTTGGCTTGCACCTTACCTTTGCACTGTGAGACTTACACGGGGGATCAGAAACAAACACAGACGGCTGTTAGTTGTTGTGAAAGTTTTTTTATGGAAGAATATAGAAGATGTTAGTAATATAGTAAGAATAAATAAAAAAGTACAAGACAAACAAGTCACCGCTTCTACTTGAGCGGCGTCTTTCTTTAGTCCCCCGGTGCTTATATGCATTATTCTGATGCAAATCGTCTTTCACTGGATAAAAGATCGTGACATTTGACAGGAGTTCACACTGCAGAGATTTGTTCCGTGCTTACTGTTTTCCCCGCGATTTGCCCATGGCGCAGGCGTGAACTTGCACCGCGGTGAGCCGACCACGTGCGCTCGTTAACCGCCCGCCATATACCAGTTGATTGTTCGCCTGCGAATCTTCTCACCGTGCTACACTGTCACAACTGCTTTCTCAGACCCTGTGATGGAGCATTTCGGCGAAGCGGTCGCGATTTTGTTGGACACCTACGACACATGCCTGTCGCTGGTCCGCAAACTGCGCCGACATGAAAGAAGCAAAACACAGGAAGGTCTTCAGTTCGCCTGCCAACTTCGTCGCCAATTCCGCTCCGACAGAACCCAAGTGGATAGTGTGTACTCGGCTAAGCTCTCCCAGTGTGGAACGAGCTTTTGGGTTGGAGACAGTAAATATCCATCCAAAACGTGAAACGAGCCTCATTGTGCTGTGGCTTACAGCACTGTAGAAAAGTCGCGCCTCTCACTACGGAAAATCGTGAGAAGGCTTGAAGCAACTATGAAAGCGGTCTTTCAACTACTCAAGGATGATTCTCCGTCACGCCTAGACTATGCGTCGCTGCAGTCTCTATTATGGTCGTTGAGGAGAGAGGCGACGAGGACCATGTCAAGCCTCTCAAGCAGAGTCAACAACGGCCAGCAAGGAAGCGCAAGAAGTATTTTGCAACAATCAATCATTTCGAGAGCCTCTGATCAGAGACTGAAGAAGAAAAAGACGGCAGGTTGTCGCGAGGGCTCAAGTCAAGTGTCAAGGCGAACTAGCCCAAAGAAAGGCCGTCGCGTTTCTTCCTCTGCTGGAACAGTGTCTTCCGAAAGTACTAAAATCGGCGAGATCAGGCGACGGAGACAGGACATTCCACCAAACCACGCCCATACAGCTTATCCCACACGCTCTCTAGAGAGACATGACGCAAACGCGAAGGGTAGGAGCTGGTGGAATCCATTTAGAAGCAGGAGATAGAGCGACCGAGCAATGGTCGGCGTGGTGAAAACAGGAGCGCAGTCTCTACCCTCCAAGGTTAAAAAACAATACATATATATATCTATACTAGCCGTCCTCAACGGTAAGGCAAGAGGAACCAAAACTCGTAAAAAATACAATTTCACCCAGTAAAATGTATCACATTTCCCTATTTAATAGCATAGCGATTTACTTGACTTCGATGGTGAGCGACAGCACCAGCCCCACCGTCACCCACAAGGCCTCAACCCTAGCGGGACATAAACTAACCCTCAGTAACCTAATAACCTAACCCATAAGGACTTTAGCTAGGGTTTACCCACTATATACTTATAC
>JARJRE010000837.1:0-20719 GCA_030783385.1 Akanthomyces dipterigenus | reverse complement strand
AAAGTTTAAAAAAACTCATTATCACGACCTTACTGTGCGCTCAAAATGTCCAGTAGTGCTTCGGGGCAGCAGAAGGTATAGTTATGGTACTTCTGATGGTGCCGAGTAGGTGGCCAGCGCTTTGTAAGTTGGCCTCTAGAGGCGGCATCCTAACCTCTAAACATGCTATTGTGTCCGCCTGAACTCGAGGCACATTTGCGGTGAACCTGCACTTTTTTGTAATTTCGTTACGCTTCCAAGACCTCTCAAAACGTAGCCCAACTATCGAAAGTTTATGTCCCTAGCAAAGAATTGCAAACTTATCATCGTTTGAGTATAAGTAGGGTCGAAGCGACTCGACATTCTTCGTTGGACCTTGTTGGAGGCTTGTCTAGTTGTGGAAATTTTCACAAAACGAGTTGGCTCGTTTCGCTCGGCGGCTTGGTTGCAGCCGTTTTTTTTTGTTTCACATCTTCAGAACAGTGAATCAAGTAAGTTTGGCTTCAAATGTCACATCTCTTCAGCATCTCTAAGTTGTATTATTGCTTAAAATTTCTCTTTTGTCCAAACAATTCTGCCTTTTCTATCCAGTAAGTGTTTCTCTTCTCCTACGCTTCCCATTACCATCTAAAGGGTAAGACAATTCAGTTCGGAACTGAAAAGATTGTTTAGCGGCACGAACTCTAGCTACTAATCGCCTATCACGCCAGTAACCTATTTAAAACGGTTATATCAACAATATAAATAAATAGAGCCGATTTATATACAATTTCATAGCGGAGAATAGACCAAGGATAGTTTCCCGATGAGACCGCAGTGGCGGATACATTATTGAGAGCGCAAGCGAGGCGCATCCCAAAAACTGCGCCGCCAGCGACAGCCGTAATGTGTGGTGACAGATGCTCGGAATTACCTACGGCCCACTGTACCTACCCCGCTATCAATACTGCCCAGCAGCCCGGCACTAGGCACCCTCGTCATCCAACATTCACCCCGACAAAGCTCCCCGCGATAGTAGAGAGCTACTCCTATCGCTTCCACTCCAATTCAATCCCCCAAGATGGCTGCACCCGAGGTTCACCACCTGTTCCATAATCCAATCGCCGACCACTCGTTCTCGACCGACCACAGCGTCCTCGCCGTGGCACGAGACACGGCCGTCGAGCTCTACGGCAAGGTCGGAAACGAATTTAAGCTCAAGGATGAGCTAAAGGGTCATGACAAGATAGTCACTAGCGTCGATATTGCGCCCAGCAGCGGCCGCATCGTGACTTGCTCGCAAGGTAACGCGGCCCCGTTCAGCCCGCATTACTCCATGTGACAAAAAGTCGCCAGCTGCTGACAGCATTCTCCAGATCGCAATGCCCTTGTCTGGGAGCCCTCGCCGACCGGATACAAGCCGACCCTGGTGCTTCTGCGCATCAGCCGCGCGGCGACGTTTGTGCGCTGGTCGCCGTCCGAGACCAAGTTCGCCGTCGGCTCGGGCGACCGCGTCATCGCCGTCTGCTACTTTGAGGAGGAAAACGACTGGTGGGTGTCGAAGCACCTGAAGAAGCCGATCCGCAGCACCATCACCAGCGTCGCGTGGCACCCCAACTCGGTGCTCCTCGCCGCCGGCTCCACCGACGCCCACGCGCGCGTCTTTTCCGGCTTCATCAAGGGCATGGACGCCAAGCCCGAGCCCAGCGTCTGGGGCGAGCGCCTGCCCTTCAACACGGTCTGCGGCGAGTACCTCAACAACTCGGCGGGCTGGGTGCACTCCGTCGCCTTTTCGCCCAGCGGCGATGCCCTCGCCTTTGCCGCCCACGACAGCAGCATCACCGTCGTCTACCCCACCGGTCCGGAGCAGCCGCCCCGCGCGGTGCTGACCGTGTCGACCCAGCTGCTGCCTTTCAAGAGCCTGTTGTGGAAGGCGGAGGACGAAATCATCGCCGCCGGCTACGACTGCGAGCCGTTCCGCTTCAAAGGTGGCGAGTCGGGCTGGGAGCTGGCTGGCACCGTCGAGGCCAAGGGAGCCGCTGCTGGCGTGCAGCGTGAGGAGTCTGCTCTGAACATGTTTAGACAGATGGATCTCAAGGGCAAGGCCAAGGACGACACGCAGCTCAAGACGACTCATCAAAACACTGTTACTACGATTCGCCCGTACGAGACGTCGGGTGGGCGTGTGACTAAGTTTACTTGTAAGTTGACTACGGCGGGAACTCTTGCTCGTTGACTAATATGCTCGCAGCTAGCGGCGTTGACGGTCGTGTTGTTATCTGGAACGCCTAGACAGACCAATGCTTGGCTAGATAGAAGCATTTACTACATTTGCAACGTAATCATATGCAACTTGGTGTGTCATCTGCAGTGAAATCGTAAAGGGATATATGCTTTTATTATTGGGCCAGATCTACATTCAAGGAAGAGCAATTGCCTCAATCTCGACGTCGACGTTCTTGGGCAGGGTCTTGACGGCGACGCAGCTTCGAGCGGGCTTGTGGGAGAAGAACTTCTCGTACTCGGCGTTCATCTCCTGCGGCGTAATGATCAGTATGCAGGTCGCGGAGCTCATTCTTAAATGGCGGACTCACGGCAAAATGGGCCATGTCGGAGATGAAGATCATGGTCTTGACGACCTTGGGGATGGAAGAACCGGCCTCGGCGAGAACAGCCTTGAGGTTCTCGCAGCACTGGGTGGTTTGGGTGGTGATGTTGGAGCCCACAAAGGTGCCGTCGGCAGTAAGGGGGATGGCGCCGGAGCAGTAGATGGCGAATGGAGTCTTGATGGCCTGGGACTGTGGCGAGGAAGCATGTCAGTTGCCGTTTTGGAAGACAGGCAGCGATAGAATGCCGTTCGAGGGGTCGAGGTGCAATGGACTCACGTAAGGGCCGACAGCTATAATGCGGGGGAGGGGCAAGTTAGCAAAGCTGAGCAGCCGCGAGGCGAGTAGCAGAGAGTGACTTACGAGCAGGAGCGTCCTTGGTGAAGATGATGGTCTGGTCAGACATGGTGGATGTGAATCTTGGAGAAGCTGATGAGCGACTGAATCTGGGCGCGGCGGCAGACGAGGAACATGTAGAAGAAGCGGCCAGGAGCGGGCGAGCTAAGCTCGAGGCCAGTAATTGTCGCGGGGCAATTCGTGCAACAGCCATGGACATGGGACGTACCTGTGAATTGAGGGAGGTCAGGTTGGGGGTTTTCGAGTGATGATGGTATGGAGAAGAGGGGAACTGACAATTGCCAATGTGGGACGTAACAAGTCTTTGTAGTGCTCCGATGAATTCGAATCTTTGGGAAGGAGGACGGCTGGCGCGCTCCGAGCCCCGGCGGCGGACAGAAGCCAAACACCCCGCCTTGTGGCTCACAGAGGCCCTCGAAGCGCTGGGCAGCATCACTGGCGCTGGCAGCTTGATAGCGGCGGCCCCGCGAACGGGCGGTTTCTGCCGGCCCAAATTCGTCAGCGGCCCACTGTGACTGGGTTTCTCGTACCACACTATTACATGAAAGATTCGGCGAGCTGGGAGGGAGAGGCTGTTTCGTGGTGTAATGCCAATTATGCATGGGCCAGAGCTATGGGGTGCGGATTTTGGCTTGAACGGCAGCCTGGCATGCCCAGCACCAAGGTACCTACCTAGGTAGTAGGGAAGCACAGACTTGTACCTAACCTAGGCTTCCATGTCTTGATCCCTTGCCGGCAATAGCTTTCATAGCTGGGTCAGATTGACGGCCATTTTTAAACCATGCTACGATTCGGATCGGCTAGATCTTAAAGTTGCTCGATTGAGGAGCTATGATACGCTGCAGCCCTAGGATCTGATGATTGTGCCTATTTACCTGCACCGCGACAGAGGCAGCGTCAGCCGACGGCCCGGCCAATACCCATGCCATGCCATTAACATTGACAACGCTGCGCGTCTGCGCGGCATAGTATGTAAATGGCTGTAAGGTGTCGAATTTGAGATCGGAAAAGAAGGGCAGCAGTGTTGATACTGAAATACACTATTCTGGCCCAATCGACGCTACTGTACATGTGCTGGGGACTGTCTCAGAGGGCGGCTACAAGGCACCAAGGGTAGCCCTCCCGCATCTACGCGAGATTTCGCACGCACATGCACAGATACAATTGCCCGCTGTTGTCAACGAACACGTCCGCAATTGACAAGGTGGTCAAAGAGCCAGCCAAAGGATCGCAGCCGTCCTGTGCTGGGCAGGGCGGCGCAGAGCACCATCCCCCTGGAACTGCCCAGCCAGATCCACTCCCCTGCATTGGACCAGCCAACCACAGCGGCCACAGCGCATCATAGCACCAGCTTTAGCACCTAAAATTGGCCCGCGGAACCGCTAATTCGGAGCTTGAGCAGCTGTGCTTGGTGGGCTGGCACAGCTGGCTGTCTGTCTGCTGTCTGTCCGCGCGCCCCAGTCAGCGTGGACACGGTCTCAACTTTCCTCAGCCGTGTCCAAGTCCGCGAAAAAAGGAGGTTCATCGTAAATCCATTCCATTGCGGTGCTGAGAGCGCGTGGTCTTGCGCGTATTCTCCTTTCTTCACTGAATCCTTTCTACTTCTCTACATTCTTTTGTCATCCTGTCCTATTATTCCGCATCTTCACCCCAGCCCTTATCGCGTTTCGTCTGCTCTATACTTTGGAGGTGGGTAGCTATCCCCCAGGAGGTGTCACCAACCACGATTCGTCGCCGCCTCTCCCTTTGCTCCCCGCGTCACGCTCCAGACTCGGATGATATGCCAATCGTCCAATTCCACTGACACCTACCGGCAGCATCATGGCGTCTCCTGCAATCCCCCAGGGCTCATTGCGCCAGCGGAACGTCGGCTCCTCCAAAAAGGTGGCCGACGTAGTTGCCAACGACGACCTGGAGCTCGACAAGCTCGTCAAGGCTACCGCAGCCCAGAAAAAGGCCGGAATCGAATGGGACCATACAATCGCCCTGACTGTCATGACCATCCTCGGCTTCATTACCCGTTTCTGGGGCATCAGCCATCCCAACGAGGTCGTCTTTGACGAAGTCCACTTTGGAAAGGTACGATTCCAGCATTGCGCCCGACATCCCTCGATCCCGAATCCAGAAGCTGACACCTCTTCTTGCCATAGTTTGCTTCCTACTACCTCGAGCGCACATACTTTTTCGATGTCCACCCACCGTTTGCCAAGCTCCTGTTCGCCTTCATGGGTTGGCTGGTCGGCTACGATGGCCACTTCAAGTTTGAGAACATTGGCGATTCCTACATTGACAACAAGGTGCCCTACGTGGCCTTTCGAGCTCTTCCCGCCATCCTTGGCGCGCTTACAGTCTCCGTCACCTACCTCATCATGTGGGAGTCTGGCTACACCGTGCCTGCTTGCTTAATCGCCACCATCCTGGTCCTTCTTGACAATGCCCATATCGGCCAGACGCGCCTCATTCTCCTCGATGCCACTCTGATTCTGGCCATGGCTTGCAGTTTGCTCTGCTACATCAAGTTTTACAAACAGCGCCATGAGCCTTTTGGCCGCAAGTGGTGGAAGTGGCTCATCTTTACCGGCTTCGCGCTCTCTTGCGACATGTCTACCAAGTATGTCGGTACTTTCGCCTTTGTCGCCATTGGCTCCGCCGTCGTCATCGATCTTTGGGAGCTTTTGGATATCAAGCGTGCTGGCGGTGCACTAAGCCTACCCGTGTACACCAAGCACTTTGCTGCGCGTGCTCTCGGCCTGATTGTCATGCCCTTCATCTTCTACCTCTTCTGGTTCCAGGTCCACTTTACGATTTTGAGCCGCTCCGGCCCCGGTGATGACTTTATGACTCCCGAGTTCCAGGAAACCCTCAGCGATAATGTCATGCTCGCCAATGCGGTCGATATTCAGTATTACGACACCATCACAATCCGTCACAAGGAGACCAAGGCCTACCTTCACAGCCACGGCGAGAACTACCCTCTTCGCTACGACGACGGTCGTGTTTCTAGCCAAGGTCAGCAGGTCACCGGATATCCGTTCAACGACACCAACAACTACTGGCAAATTATCCCTGCCAGCGATGACAAACAGACTGGCGTCAATGTTCTCAACAATGCTGTCGTTCGCCTCAAGCACGTGTCGACCAACACCGTCCTGCTCTCGCATGACGTCGCCTCTCCTTACTACCCGACCAATCAGGAGTTCACCACAGTGTCCATGGACGACGCTTTCGGCAGCCGTGAGAATGACACCCTGTTTGAGATTCGCATTGAGCATGGCAAGACCAGCCAAGAGTTCAAGACCGTCGCCGGCCACTTCAAGCTGATTCACTACCCCAGCAAGGTTGCCATGTGGACTCACAGCAAGCCTCTACCTGACTGGGGCCACCAGCAGCAGGAAATCAACGGCAACAAGCAGATTCCCCCCAGCTCCAACGTCTGGATCCCTGAAGATATCCCCTCACTAGACGCCAAGGACGCTCGCCGTGAGAAGCCCGCACGCCAGGTCAAGCATATGCCCTTCCTGCAAAAGTACTTTGAGCTTCAGCGCGCCATGTTCTATCACAACAGCAAATTGACCAGTAGCCACCCCTACGCCAGTCACCCTTACCAGTGGCCCTTCCTGCTCCGTGGTGTCAGCTTCTGGACCCAGAACGATACTCGCCAGCAGATTTACTTTGTGGGCAACCCTCTTGGCTGGTGGTTTGCCAGCGGTCTCCTTGCCATCTATGCCGGTATTATCCTCGCCGACCAGATCTCTCTCCGTCGTGGCGTCGATGCCCTGGATCGCCGTAAGTAGACGCCCTACGCATGCCCTCGTTGCACCATAGCTAACCGTATTCGCAGGGACTCGCTCCAAACTATACAACTCTACTGGATTCTTCTGGCTTTGCTGGGCTACTCACTACTTTCCATTCTTCCTCATGGGTCGTCAGCTCTTCTTGCATCACTACCTGCCAGCTCATCTTGCCTCTTGTCTGGTGGCAGGTGCCTTGGTCGAATTTGTCTTTACCACCGGCGCTGCCCCCAGCACCGACAGACCGGGCCAAAAGCACCTTACCGCTAAAGAGCGCTTTGCTGGTCAGAGCGTTGTTGGCGTTTGGATCGCGGCCGGCGTCGTTACCGCCATCATTGCCGGCGGCTGGTACTTTTTCCTGCCGCTCACCTACGGCTACCCTGGTCTGTCCGTCGATGCGGTGATGGCCAGAAAGTGGCTCAGCTACGACTTGCACTTTGCCAAATAGAAAGTTGTCCAATTCCGGCCTGAGCACAGGTACCACATAGCAAGACTGGCAAATTAAAGGTGTGTGCGGCAGCCTAGTCCAGGACTGTTTGCATCTGGAGTACGATATTGGCTGGGAATGGGAGTTCTATTAAACTGCAAAGTATGCTGTTTTGGCAAACATGTATGAGAAAAGCTCCAAAGGTGTTTTGAAGGTTGACCTTGCGAAAAAAATATATTGATCCAATTATATCAATATCAAGTACATCCGTAACGCTGTCCCATGGTGACACACTGAATAGATCGCCCTTCGGCTGCTGACAGGCGCGCTAAACTTGGGGCGATCTCCACTAACAATAACACCTCCGCAGTGGCTCCAGGGGCTGCCCTTGGCCGGCGCTCAGGTTAGTCAGGGCGATACAGTGGGTCGTAGGTAATTCCGAGCAATCTGTCACCAAATCGCCATACATTAGCGCTCGGAATTACCTGGAGGCACTGTAGCTCCTCGACCTCAAGCCTGGGCGAAAATCGTCGTGACAGCCTGGCATCAAACGGCCAATCGACCATCACGACGATATCGAGGCTCTCCAATCGACCTCATGTGAAAGACCATAGGTCATTTGCGCCGCCGCACAAACGAGGCCTGATGCTTCGCACGAAACCACCATCCAATACCATTTTGCGTTGCCACACAAGACCCGCGACTAAACAATAACGACACGCGAGCCACGAAAAAGAGGCATGCTGCTTTCTATAGCCACGGCGCTGTATCTGCGGCGCCTCGGCCGCAAAAAGGCGATTCGGCTTCTGCTCATCGTCTTTGTGCTCTTCAACATCTTCGACGTCATGCGCATTTATCACAACCTAGCCCGCGAGCGCGAGTACGTGCCACGCAAGACGGGCCGCGCCAAGGAGCGCATCTACATTGCCGGCATGCACTTTAACAATGGCGACATTCTCAAGAAGCACTGGAACAATGCGGTGCTGGAGCTGACGGAGCTCTTTGGGCCGGACAACGTCTTTGTGAGCGTCTACGAGAGCGGCAGCTGGGACGACAGCAAGGAGGTCCTGCGCGACCTGGACCACCAGCTCGAGAGCCGCGGGGTGCCGCACCGGGTCGAGGTGTCGGACGTGACGCACGCCGACGAGATACAGAGAGGCGACGACGGTAGCGAGGGCTGGATCGAGACGGCGCGGAAGAAGAAGGAGCTGCGACGGATTCCATACCTGGCCCGACTGCGGAACAAGACGCTGCAGGACCTTTTTGATTTGTACAAAAAGGGAGTTACGTTTGACAAGGTCTTGTTCTTGAATGATGTCGTGTTTACGGTAAGATGGTGTTGGTAACCTGCCGAGAGGAATCAAGCTTTGCTGACTTGGTGACAGACGGATGATGTTGTCACATTAATGGACACCAACGACGGTGCATACGGCGCCGCATGCTCGCTCGACTTTTCGAAGCCACCCTTGTACTACGATACATTTGCGCTGCGAGACGCCGAAGGGAGCGCGCACATTATGCAGACGTGGCCCTATTTCAAGGCCCGCGGGTCGCGGTCGCCACTGGTCAACAACCAGGACGCAGTCCCTGTGACAAGCTGCTGGAACGGCATTGGTGCGTAACGAGCTTTTATCTTTTTTCTCAATTTATTCCCTTTCGGCAGGCTAACACATGTTGGTTCCGCCCACAGTCGTCATGCCCGCAGATCCGTTTGTGTCTCCCACCAAGCTTCGCTTCCGCGGCATCCCCGACTCGCTGGCACTCCAGCACCTCGAGGGCTCCGAGTGCTGCCTCATCCACGCCGACAACCCGCTGTCGAAGACGCTCGGCGTGTACCTGAACCCGCGCGTGCGCGTCGGCTACAACCTGCCCGCGTACGAGGCCACCCATTCGCCGTCGTCGTGGGTCGCGGTCGCCGATATCTTCATCGGCCTCTGGTTCAACCGCATCAAGCGATGGACGCGCATCTCCTTTGAAGGATGGGTGGTCAGGTCGCGTGTCGAGGCGTGGCTAAAGGAGGACATGGCACGGCACGAGCCGGGTGTGTTTTGCCTCATTAACGAGATGCAGGTTCTGGCCGAGAATGGCTGGGCTCATGTATGACGGGGAGCTATTGCTGGAGACGGGGGAAATAATCTCGGCCATGTCAGCCACGAGAGCAATGCATAACCAACAGATGTATCTGGGTCTGATTTTTTGTTCCACTTTACACATCATGTTGTTGCATATTTGCTCGAATAATAGAGAGTATAGCGGGAAGAAAAAGAGATATCAAGATTATACAACACCAACTCCTATATAAAACCCGGACGAAATATCAATATCCTGCTTCTGTGTAAGACCCCAACTCCTGAGAAAACACCACATCCACTGACAAGCGAATTAGCCTCTGACACGTTTACTTTCCCCGCTTACCTCTGCATCGTCTCCTCTCTGGCGCTTATTCTCGCCGCCATCGAAGCGCACCTCGTTGCTCAGGGCGCTCCCCCTGCGCCCGGTGCGGTGCCGCCGCAGCTGCGCCCTGGCCGCGTCGTCGCGGGCCTTCCACCCGGCGTCGTTGAGGCGCAGCCACGCGACGGCGCGGCGGGTGCGCTTGAGGTAGCGGTGCTTGCGCATCAGCTCGGGGAACCAGATGTCGCGGTCGCGGTCGCGGTCCTTGACGAGGTCAATCTGCGCCTCGATGGCGTCGGAGCCCCAGGCGATGCTCGTGATGTCGTGGAGGATGTCGATGGCGGCGTCGGCGCGGGCGCCCTCGAGCACGGGCTCGTGCAGCGCGCCGTGCGCGTCGGTGACGTACTGGTCCGGGTGCGGCACCGTGTACGTGGCCAGGTGGCGGACGACGCTGTCGTTGGCCTCGAAGAAGCGGCGGACCTGCGCAAAGGTGTAGGTGCTGGGCATCATGAAGTACTGGCGGATGCGCTGCAGGCAGACGGCGCCGCCGAGGCTGTCGGGCTCGTGCGTGGCGCTGAGGGTGGTGCCGCTGTGGGCGTCGGAGCTGGCCTTGGCCTCTGCGGGGGAGTCGCCGCCGTCCTGGGGAGAGTTGGGGCCGGATTCCGTCCTGTTGGGGTCAGAGTCTGTCGCGTTGGGATCGGCCTCGCTGCTGGTGTTGAACTCGTAGTAAAAGTCCTCCATGGAGCCCTCGGGCTGGGGTGCTTCAGTGCCATCCTGCTCAATCACGACGTCGAGCCATTGGTCGATGCCGGATTTCGTGCTGAAGACGTAGTCGTCTACGTGACCGCTCGATTTGCTGTCTGACATGGTGGATGTTGTGGTGACTGACCTGTATGTTTGTGAGTGTATAGTTATGGTGACGAATGTTGAGAGAGATAGGAAGAAGGGAGAGAGGTGGTGTCTATGGTTGACTGGTACCGAGGAAAGTTTCTGGATTCATCGCGGGCATGCGACGCTATTTATCTTCGAGACGGAAGGGCATGGCTGTAACGGGAGGTTATTCATCATGCAATCATGGTTGTGAGAGCCTTTGAGCATGCGTCTGCCGCTTTATAATAAAACAAACCGGTACTGTGAGAGAGTGGTGCGTACACATGACAATAATGCCGTTCTTTGTCTTTTAGTAGAACCGAGGAGCTTGGAGAACCAAGTGGTGAAAGGCCTGTGTGGGTTCAGCAGTTTGCGAAGCACTGCAATCAAAAGACCAAGCACAATCATGAAGTCAAACTCGACTGCAAGTCTCGTAAAATATAGCCAGACATATATCCTTCCTTGCTCTCGTAGGACGTCTTTACAGCGTGACTGCAGGCAGCAGGTTATACAACGATTATGTTGCTCGGCGGGGTGACAAAGCAGAAAACAAAGGTCAACCATTTTGATCGCTCAAATGTATATTCGACTCAATCCTTAAAAGCAAGGGGGGCCGCCGTTTCCGATTCATTGTGCTATTTATTGTACCCAAAATTAGCAGTGACGGACGGTTAATCTTCTCTTCAAGAAGTCGCGATAGCGGTACAGCGATGCTTTTGTCGCGTAGCTGTGCGGCGTCTCACTACGATTGTACAGAGCCGTATAGGAGTCGTAGTAAATTTGATCCAGACTCTTGGGTCTACACTCCGCCCTTCTTCTGAAACGTAGACCAAACGTTCGGTGAAGGACTGACATACACGGCGACGTGCATGCCACATGATAAAACTTCGGCTGCTTGCGTAGGCCCACGCAAGTACTTTATTTGGCTTTCTACCTATCAGCTACGTTCTGTAGCACCATGCTACCATTGTAGCCAAGAAAATGAGGGAACCAACAGATAAAACTCACTTCATCTTTGCTTCGACAGGCAGGATGACTCCCGTATCATACTCATTGTTCCCAACCTCATCGCTGTGCGCAACCAAAGTTCATTAGTAAGCATGTTCAAAAGCAAAAGAGAAAGGAATTGAAAAAGAAAAGAAACACGGGCTGCCTGTAGTGGTATCGTTCATCCGCATCTCAGGCCAAGCGCACGCTGTAAGTCGTCCGCAGAGCTGTAACGTAAACCTCGGACTTGTAAATGAACCATTCATCACTGGTTTATAGCTCGAGGGAGACTATTTGGTTCTTGATTCAGACAAATGAATCTCGCAAGAAACTTTTCCCACTCGAGCCTAATTATATCCCTTCCGTGAGTTCCGTCCCGGTGACTGGAAACCGTTCCCCAGGGCAAGGTCGAGGCTTTTGCCACGCCCTTCATGAGAGAACTTGAGTACACAAGAGAAGGAAGACCGGTTTCAAGGAGGGGGGTAGCGGACACAATTTATACCTGTATGGCCAAGATAAGCTTTCTACTACCAAAGCTAGCTTTAGTGGGTATTCTTTCTATTGTTTTTTTTTCGGCATTCTGTGACGACCGGCTTAGCGAAAGACATTTGCGCCACGAGCACTTGTTAGGTTTTTCGAGGTGACGCCACTGATCGGTACCACCTTCGTGAGACTGCGAAAAGGAATTTCAGTTACAGCTTATGCAGCCTATCACTCAGGTAATTTAGAGCTTTTACAAGCTAGAGTAGAGTGGATCGGCTGAGCCCACGACATCGCGCCTGAACGGTCCAAGTCCTTTGTCCGCTGAGGCTCCCGAGAGCCGTCCCACTGCATCATTTGGCGCTCCCGCAAACTCCGAAGTGTCTGGCCGGTTGGCTCGCCTATGGGAATGTCCCGAAGATGAAGCCGGTCAGCAGGCCATTTCACGAGTTGCATAACTTCGTCTTCGCTCTGAGATCCTCGAAACCCCTTCCGCCGGGCCCGACGGTTCGCCTCTGGGGCACCCCAGAACCGCAAAACCGCTAAACCGCTGCTGAATCAACTTGAAAAAGAGAAGCAGAGAAGAAGAAGATGAGCTATTTTAACTGCAATTTACCTTTGGTACCGTGGCGCGCGATTAGATGATAGCTCGCCCGAAAGCCACACCACGACACTTGCGCTTGAAAGACGTGGCAATGTACTGCAACCACGAATACGTTCCGCGCGAAAGTCTTAGTGGCCCTATTGCCTTCTGGACTTTTCGAAGTGGCTATCTGTACTATCTTCGATGCTGCTGAGAAGGCATTTTCCAGGTAGATTCTGACTTGCAATCTCCTCCATTACGTGGTGCGAGAACGACGAACCCGAGGCAGGGTCCATCTGTTCTTAGGGACGGCAGTAATTTCTCGATAGATACTTGACTAAAGCTACTTGAAGCTGTTCCTCGCAAGCTTAGAGATTCTTTGAGCAATTGGAATATGTTGTCATTGCTCCCCTGCAAAGAGAGGCAGTGTAGGCTGCTGAGCTGAAGTAAGCGACGCTGTGGCATTTGGACACATTCGTGCTATCAAGGCAGACATTTACAATAAGAATAAACATAAAGCTTCTTATCAGGTTGCAAATGCGACACAGTAAACTTGTAGCAGTCAGTCTCTTACTCGAGATACGGAAGACACTGATGGCATTTGGACCTGTCATTTCGTAGTGGAAAAGGGATGCGGTGCGGTGTTTCCGACTTTCAGGCATGGGCCGTCCAAGAACTGGGATATCTGGAGCAGTTCCCGAGACGCTTTCTATAGAGTTTTGATATTATGAAATTACTTTATGGCTCAAGTTTGGGCTTTTTGGCATCTATCAGCTCCCCGAGCACGCAGCTGCGGCATGCGTAATGCGCACTACGCCCAGTCCATCGTCGCAGCTCCTTCTTGTGCATTGCCCAGTTCCTGCCTTGATATTTTGATTGTGTCCAAAACTAAGTCTTCATGAGTCTCGCGTGACTTCCATTGTTACTTTCTTTTTTGGCTTGGTCTTTTCCTTCTTGGAGCTGCCGGCATCCGAGAGGCCCCGGTCCCTCCAGTCCTGCCCAACCATTGGCCAGCCGAGGACCGGGCAGGGTGAAGGAGGCTCAATCGCTTCGGCTCTCTCTGCAAGTTATTTCTTGTCGTCCATGGTCTTACGCTTGACTCTCTTCCTCTTCATCACTTATATCCTTCTTCTCGTCCCGATCTCGCACGAACATTGCCAGCCTCAGACTTGGCTTTGGATGTCATCACTGGCTCTGATCCAGAAGCTTTTATGCTTTGGGTCCCTGGGCGGACAAATGAGACCGTCTAGTTCCATTTGTCCGCCTCTCTCCCCGGTAAGTTCCATCCCAGTGATTAGGACCGATCGCCGAAGGCCGATGGGGCTTTTACCCCACGGATAATGAGTGACACTTTTCATCTAAGAGGGATGGATCTCAATTTCAAGTGCGAGTTCAAGGCGCTTATATACTGATGTCTTGTGGCTAGTATTGCAATCATGTGATGAAAGTTCTGAAGTTTAATACATTTCTTAGACTTTGCTGTGCACTACCAGCCACTTAGTCATTGCCTTTTGCTGCGTACCTCTGTAAATCGTTACGCGCATCGAACGGGGTCGAAGGCAATGCACGCCAGAAAGTTCATCGCGGCCAGTAGTGTGTTTTGGTTCGCCACCGGCAGCCACGAGGCGTCAAATTGGCTTTTGAAGGGTTGACCAGGAAAAGCCATGCCCTCGGTTTTTGCAATATCTCCCAGAGTCGTTGCTATTGTCTTTTGGAGTCTTCCATTCCCAGCTGATAGTTACTATCGGCCTCGGCTTTTGCTACATCAATCTACTTTTTGCCACTGGCTCGGTACCCTGCAGTTGACGGTGAAGCCGTCACCACCTCGTCTCTGCGCCACATTTCACAAGTATGGACGAGATTAAGGTTACGAAACGGCATAATGGCGCTGTGGGACCAAACTTGTCTCTGTGTGCGACGCGGCAAAGCAGTGTACTAAAGGTTACGCCGCACGCCATATTCGCCAATGTCTGCCAGGCACTTGAGAAACACGATCTGGCCAGGTTGTCTAGATTCGCTAATCGATCTTTCGACTTGGCTCAACCAAGCGATATGGAGATTTTGTTCCCTGGATACCCAGGCAGCCGTTTAATTCCGAGGCGCGACAGTTGACGTTGTGCTGGATCGCGTGTATTTACTATTTTTATTTATCTGGCAGCCTGGCGACTAGACGCTGGGAATGTCGGTGCCTTGGGCCAGCGTGTGGGTGGCAGTGCGCAGTAGTGGAGCGAGCCACAAGCAGGCTTCACCATAAACTGGCCGATCATTGGCTGGGGTGCGAGGGAGACTCGGTCGGCTGAGTACAAGATGGCTTCCCATCTGGGCAAAGAAGGGGACGTGTCATTAACACACTGGGACTAACAAAAGATGGAAAGTGTCAAGACTTTGAAATCAGAAACCGCTCAATGCTACAACCCTGACAACGGGAAAAGGGAATGCCGCTCCGATGTCAGAAGGGGAACGTGTCACTGATCGGTCTGGCCAGCCCTACCAAGCGGATACACGACGATGGGGTCGCATGAGATGTGGCCTGGTTCAACCAGACAGTAGTTGGCAGCTCAGTCATGCGTCTCGAAGCCAGCGCAGAGGGCAGCGGATGCATTCCATCCTGCGCCAGAGCGAAATGCTCATTAAAAATAATGGCACAGTGCAATTAAAAATCAGCGCCAGGGCTTGGGAAGCAGACACACTACCGCGGTACCACCAGTTGGACGAAACAGGGGAACAACGGGGGCATGACACCCCTTTGGCTTATACAGTGTGAGTAGTGCAGACCTGCCAAACTTTGTCTTGTTATGTGCCCGCCATTTGGCAGAAATGGGCCGAAGAGGGAATTGGGGGTCTTTTCGAGAACGTGTAGCTATTGCCTACTCAATTGTCTGCCAAGACAGCCCGAATAGAGCGGTCGCTTCTTCACCCTCGAGCGTTTTGGAGTTGCAGACAGGTCGCACTGTATCATGTCCCTCCAAAGAGCATGAGCATGAGCATGAGCATGGTTCTGGGCTGGCACAGACAAGGGGGGGGCGGCGTCGTGGCTGACCAAAGCAAAGTCCTCCAGCTCTGTGCTAATTTGACGAGGCTTTTTGATGGGCATACGGCCACACGGCGAGGGCTGCGCAATGCTCGCCGCTAGCGCTGATACAAAGTCCGCTGCGTGATGTGCGCCGTCAACCAGTCGGGGGGAGGAATCGCGAGGAGAGAGGAGAGAGCCTTGGACTGGGATCAGTTCTTTGCCAACGAAGAAGTTTAGATACTTTGAAGTGTTTACAGGCCAGCATTCGTATCTGTAGTCATGGCTCGTGCTCTGCATCTAGATTTGTTTGCCATCTTTACCGGCGCAGGGAATCTGACCAATCCGCGCCCGGCGGTGCTGGCGCTCGTGGGCATGTTGTTGGGGGTGGGTTGTGTTTGTGCGTTTGATTTCTGGAGTGCGTACGGAGTACTTGGGCACTACCGTGAGACGGAGCAGGACGGGCACCAAAGGCCAGCGAATTGTCCTGCCGGGTACCTATGCCACCCAGTGTGCGGATAAATACCTAGGTGTCTGCAGAAGAAATGGGCAACGGAGGGGCTTTGGATGGGCTGGGCGGCCGACAGCGTCAACAATCCCGCCCCGGACCGCTGGGTGATGCCATGTCCGCTGAAACACTGCCATGTGCTCTGTTAGTGCTCGTCGTACCTGCGACTGCTGCGCCCACAGAATCAGTTACTGGTAGCGGATGCTGACCGGGGATGGACCCAAGGAGTCAAGGACTGTCTCGCGCAAACGCTCCGCCCTCTGCGAGCCGCTAGTCCACTTTAAGCGCTAGTCTAGGCAGCAGCGCCCCCCCAGGCTGGAAAGCCCACTTTTCCCACCGTCGCTGGCAGAGTACATCATCACCTCTTCTCTCGTCCTCTTCTCGTCCAACGCTGCCCGCTGCACTCTCACACGTACACCTCAGGCCACGTCCGTTTTCTCTCGCCGCGACCCCGGATCGTTGCTCGTCGCTCGTCATCTGCCACACGCCGTCCGCTGCTATTGGTCAACTGTGCTTGTGTTTTTTCCCGCGCTCTTTTCTATATTATATCGTTTTCCCGCCTTTTCCGACCGCCCGTGGCTCTCTCGTTTGCCACCCCGTTTGTCATCTTCATCGGTCAACGCAGCCTCGAAGCCATTTACTCTTGCTGCTCTCGACTGTTGCAACTCGACATCCATCGACGCCTTGATCACTGCTTCTGCCACCACCGCTGCTGTCTTCTTCGTCTGTGGTGGACGAAGCACCATTGCACGTCAGCTCGTCGACTGGGTAAGAACACGACGCATCTTGTTCATCACATTCGCGGATTGAAATCACACGTACATCACACGCCCCCCCTTTATTCCATTTCGCCTTTATATCCTAGTCCGGCTCCGCCACTCTAGTCCCCCTTCTCATCGTCCGAGTTACTGGCCCCATCCCCGACGTTCGTTTCGAGATTTCGGCTTGTGACTCATACCACTATTCCTGCATCCCAGACCAAGCCAACCGTCTTGGGCTAACGTCTCTTCTGGCCGCCAGCCTCCTGCATATTGGTGTGGTAGTTTATTACTAGCTGGCCTCCCCGCCTGAAGGTCTCTTCCGCAATGTCGCTCTCCAACCCGCGCCGCAGAATGATGACTCGTTCCGGGTCCATCGCCGAGAAGGAGATGGCACTTAAGACAACTACTTCTCTCCAGAAGGGTGCCACCTTTCACTCTCCTTCATCACCCAAGTTTACCAATGTTGATGAGGATTATTTCCCACCGCGTCTCACCCGCTCCCAGTCTCAACTGGACGACGTGACCGACGCCAACCGCCGCCGCATGGCCTTGACCCTATCTACTCTCAACGAAATTGACGAGGCTCTCTCCAAGACCTCTCTCTCCGATTCGAAACCAAAGAAGAAGTCGCCTCTTCGCGACAGTTCTGCTCCCGTGCCTCGCGGTCTCTTCGCACTTCCCGTCGTCGACCCAGCCATGGCCAAAGAACAGGAGCGTCGGGTTCTCCGACCCCGCTCGGTTCGTCACAGCAGACACCATGCCTCCGATAGCGGCCTCGGGAGCTCGCTTGCCTCGACAAACGACAAAACTTCTGCTATCGATGCTCCTCCCAAGAAGAACACGAAAAGCCAGGCGGCTACCCGCCCAGCCACCAGTAACAGCAACTTGGCATCCACTCTAAGCCGTCGCGCTGTGAATCGCATCCATGAGCACACGCTTCGTCCACTTCTCGAGAAGCCCTCGCTCAAGCCCTTTGAGGCTATCGTGCTGGACATCCCCGGCCGCATTCGTTCCAAGGACATCATCTGCCTGCGGGACATTGAGAAGACACTTATTTTTAAGGCTCCGGTAAGTCAGCTTCTAACTGGCGTTGGTGTTTGGAGTGATGCTTATCGAAAATTGCGCCTGAAGGAGAAGGCAAAGACTGCCGCTCTCTACATGGATTTCTGTCTCACCTCGATCCGATGTCTTCAAGCGACTGTCGAATATCTCACCGACCACGAGCAAGTCCGACTTGACGACCGCCCTTACACTAACGGATATTTCATCGACCTGAAGGAACAAATTTATGAGTATGGCAGACTACTCGCCACCAAGGAAAAGGGTGACCTTTCTGATGACATGGACATCGATAAGTATGTGCCACGATTTGTCCCTCTCGACCACTCTGCTAATCCCTCTCTCAGAGGTGATGAGATTCGCCTGTTTGGAGGCATTCATGAGAATGGTCGCCCAGCCGAGCTGGTCCGCGTCAAGAAGGATGGCACGGCTTTCTCCATGGCCACTGGTAAGCCTGTTGATCTGAACGAGGCCCCCGTCAAGTTCAAGCGCTCCCTCAGCGAGCAGCTCGACGACGACGAAGAGATTATGCGTTCCATGGCACGTCGCAAGAAGAACGCTACTCCCGAAGAGCTTGCCCCCAAGAAGTGCCGCGAGCCCGGCTGCAACAAGGAGTTCAAGCGCCCTTGCGATCTGACCAAGCACGAGAAGACTCACTCTCGTCCCTGGAAATGCCCCATTCCTACCTGCAAGTACCACAACTACGGCTGGCCCACCGAGAAGGAGATGGACCGCCACGTCAACGACAAGCACTCTGATGCTCCTGCCATGCACGAGTGTCTTTTCAAACCCTGTCCGTACAAGTCGAAACGTGAATCCAACTGCAAGCAACACATGGAGAAAGCTCACGGCTGGACCTACGTCCGCACCAAGTCTAGCGGCACGGGCAAGAAGATGCCCTCTAAGCCTGCCAACATAGATACCCCTTCCATTGCCAATCTTTCTCCTCCCAACACTACGCCCAGCTACAGTGTGCCAACACCACCGCAAGATGCCATGCACCAAGGCATGCCAGTCAACGACTTTCCCATGTTTCAGGACGAATCAGACTGGCTTGCCTCTGTCGGTATCTCTCCCGAGACTATTGACACCATGGACCTCGTCCTCGAGAACCCTTCTCCTTCCTCGTCGGCCTCTTCGTACGAGCAGTATCCTCCATATCAGAATGGGTCTACCTTCATCATCAACGACGAGGATCTCTATGCCGCGAGAATGCAGCTTCCTCAGCAGATGCACATGGCGGAGCAGATGTACAACAAGATGATGAATCAGCATATGCCTGATTTCCAGATGGCGCAAACTACGGCTGTGCCTCGCATGGAGGTCCCAGCGCACTTTTCTCCGACCGGTCATGGCAACCCCATGCTCTACACTCCGACTTCCCTGCGTGACGTGGACGAGGGCTTTGATGATTCGCTTGGCGGCGATGATGTTGATTTTCAGCTCTTTGACGCCCATGCCGGCAAGTTTAACGATCTGCAGCCCCTGTTTGGCGAAATGCCAAGCGCCAACATGGGCTTCTCCCAAAATACCCAGCCTGAGATCTTTGCCAACATTGACCTCGCCACGCTGGACACCCTGGACTATACCAGCTTCCAGGATTAATTTACGAGATTGCCTCTGCCTGAGTGGCACGTGCGTCTTTTCTGTATTTTTCTTTAGGCTCACGGCGCTCGTAAAATAGAGCAGCCTTTACGACTTATGTATAAGGTTAAGCGGGATTTGTTTTGGGTTGCAAGTTGCAACTCGATAGTTACACGCAGGAATACACGTCTCCTTTTGTGTATACACTATTTCATTTGCATTACCGCTTGTGACATGCTTAGATCTCGATGAATATGGAAGTAGTACCTGCAGACTCGCCCACGAGCCGAGCCAACCTCACGAAACTTGCAGTCAACATGTCGCGTTCGCGTGACAAAGGCAAACGATATGTGCTCTAATGTGACGCAGACGCACACTTTGCGAAAAGGGAGTCGCATTCAAATGTAGTTACTCCGGGTATAGCTCGTGCTTGACTGTGGGCTGGTGCAAGGAAGGGGAGCGGGAACACGGATTGTGCCGAGCGTATTACACGAGTCCTCAGCTTGTAGTCCTGAAGATGGGTCGAGCGAGGTCAGGACTGCAGTAAATAAATGGCCGCCGCTGTACACTATTTTAGTTTGACTGTCAGCTGTTCCAATCGAGATGGAAATGGCCATTAGAAGCAAACTTGGGGGTCGTAGAGCCTTTCTGTTGAACTGTGGAAGCTGCCCGCACCGTCTTGTACAGTGGGGCTACAAAAGTTCCGCTCGATTCCTAACGCGACCCCGTACCACACGTCATACCACAATTAACACACCTTTTTATAACCGCGATAACTTATTCCATAATGGAGGAAAACGAGATTAAAAAACACTATTCGCCTCATAAACGGACGAGAATTATTATAAAGTATAATGTAGGTATTAAACCTTTAATTATCACGGCTAAGGAGGGAGTTCTAGTTAATAGCATCTAAGGTATTATAAAGCGCTATTAGGTCTAAAAGAGTGTAATATTAATAAAGCGCTCTAGGCGCCTAACTACATTTATAGAGTATAATAAAAGGCTTATACTATATATAGTAGCTAATAATCTATTTATTAAGAATACTAATTTACTTTAGGAGGCTAGTCTTTAGTATTATATAGCTACTCTTATAAGGTGGCTTAAAAAGTAGGGTATTATATATATACTTACTATTATGCGCCTTAAAATAAGCGAATTAATCGCGTTAAAATGACTAAGATTTACTCTAAGATATATTAATTAAGAACCTAGAGTTTAGGAGCACTAGATCTTCTTAGATAAGACTATAATCGCGCGTAGTAATAGGGCTTAGAGAGAGTAGGTGTTCTATAAAATAGTATAAACTTTAATACACAATAACTCTATAACCTAATATTATAT